>JAZDUH010000386.1:12940000-12977500 GCA_036419115.1 Scarus forsteni
AGTTATTTCAGGGACCATTGTGGGTTTTCTTTCTCCAACTGAAGGGTACCAACAATTTTGCTCACATCTGTATGTAAGTTTATGCACACACCATGCTTTACTGCACTTCACACTCACACAGCAGCCAGTGAGCCGTCTCTGCGAGGTTTCCTCTTCTTATGAGCGTCACTGAAGTCCAGAGCAGCTTTATCCATCCCTAACAGCTCACTGATTCGATCGTTACCATAAAACTCACCGTATTTATCCATCACCTATAAAAACAACCATAATAGCATGTTTGTTAAGGCTCTATAACACAACAATCAAAGCTTTATCCATCCCTAACAGCTCACTGAGGATCATTACCATCAAACTTCCTTTTCTTTAGCTTATGTAGTTCTTTTTGTCTTAGACTAGTCAAGGCAGCTTGAGTTTATCTCATTATCAAGAGTTTATTTTCTTGATGACAGTTTAATCACACTTAGGACAGTTTTATGTCTGTAATAGGAGTTTTATCTAGTTTAAAAGAGTTTGCTTTAGTTAATTAAATTACATTAACTTGAGTTTAAGATGTGTCAGGTAATTGATGAACAAAGACAGAATGAATAAGGATTTAACATTCAAAGTATAACACACTCCTCAAGTAAAATCTTATTTCAGATTTATATTATCTTTGATGATCTGTGCAGACAGTGAACCTGTGCAGGTGATTTTAGAGGATCTGATTGGTCCATTTGATCCTGTGTGAAACAGTGACACCCACCTTCCTTTTCACAAATTTGTCCCAGTAATTGTTGGGGAAAGATCTGAAAATAAAAAACATCAGTGACTGAATCAGTGTGCAGAGAATTTAAATGATCAAACACAACATCAACAAACAGATCCAGACCATGACCACAAACACATTTTATCATATGAGTGAAGTAGTGTCAATATATTACTGTTTTGAGTCTGTCCCGTATTGATAAATATAAATATTAGGTTAATAATGATTAATATTCATATATTTTAACTGTGTGTTGATGACCAGTCTGTCCCACAAAGATGAATATAAATGTAACATTTGTTTGTTTATATCTATTAATATATATTTACTGTGTGTTGATGACCAGTCTGTCCCATAAAGATGAAAATAAAAGTAATATTTGTTATGTTATATATATAATTAAAATGTATTTACTGTGTGTTGATGACCAGTCGGTCCCACTGTCCCTTTATGTCGTCCTCTGATGGTTGTTCTGTGATGTACAGACCATCAAACTCCAGCTTCCTGGCCACTTCCTTCTCTCTCTTAAAGATCACCAGAGGAACCTGCATCACACAGTAAAGTAAGATAAATATGACTTCATACATCATAAACATTTATGTATATAAACATATAATTACTATGGTATTTGGAGGCAGTAGATTCTCTGCACCTACGTTTTAAAAAGGATTAACAATCACTTTTAACAACAATGCAGAAGGAGACGACCATGAGCAGGAAGGTGAGGACTGACTGGTTTTGCTTCATAGTTCATTGAGGCAGTTGTTTTCCATGTTTTAATTACAGAATCCATTTTGAATTGATTTGTGGTAATCTTACTTTGAGGCAGTAGTATCCGATGATGCAGAAGAAGGAGATGACTGTGTGCAGGATGGCGAGGATCCGTAACATGGGCTCCATGTAGCCACTGCTCTCCTCCAGGACGAAGCGCACCGTCACCGGCTTTAACATCTCCCTCGCTTCCTCCATCACCTCCTCTTTAAGCTGCGCCCCGTCCCCCCCCATTGAGTCCAGCTGTAAGCTGCCCTCTGATTGGCTGCTACTGAAAACCACCTGCCTCTCCTCGACCACTGACGAGGACGTGGACACCTGCGGGGACAAATATTTAGTACAAACCGAAGGAGCTGGATATCTGAAATATGACAGAGATCTTTGTATTAACACAAGAGGGCAGCAGCTATGACGATAACAAGGTAAACATTTTCATCTGTGAAGATGGAAATTATAGAATAAGGACCCAAATACCAACAGTCAGTCTAAATCCAACTGCTGTTTTTTTTATAATAATAATATTTTCTTTGTAAGGAGTGGGTCCAGTTCATATTTGATGATCTGATGATGCGTTTATGATGTTATGGAATATTTAAAATCTGACAATACTGTAAAGTAAACTCACACAAACTGCTATGTTCATAAATAAAGCATAAATGACCTTGTAGAAGAGGAGGATGAAGTTGATGGCGAAGGCGACAAACAGAGCGAGCATCCTCATGTTGTAAAAGTTTCTGGCAAAATAATTCTGCAGGAGAAAGAGTTCATGTTTTTATGGACATTAGAGATTTAAGTGATATTTAAGCTTCAGTAGAAACATCTCAGCAGGTCCACATGACAGCTGTCCTGCTCCTCTAACATGTTTCTGATAAAAGATCAGCTGCAGTACCAGCAGCTTCCTCTGGTAGGCAATGATCTTCTTCAGCACGGCGGACTCCTGCAGGTCTGGTTCATCAGACTTTGATGTGTGATGTCTCCTCACTTTGGGTTTGACCTTCTCCTGCTTCTGTTCCTTGTCCTGTTTCTCTACAACCCTGAAAGCAAACAGGGAGGGGGAACTTTATCTGCCATAAAAAGAATATTCATACGTACTTGAGCATACCTCCATATTTGTACACCAACTCAGAGACACACACAGGATAAACGGCAGTGAATTCTGCTGCAGGACAAAATAGCTTCTATGAACATATATCTGAGCCTCTGTCAGCTGCAGACTGAAGAATACAAATAAAAATAATGCTAGTGATAATAAGATATTAACCCCGTAAGGCCCAAGACCATAGATTATAGCCAGAAAATTCTAATTTTTTGGAGATTACATTTTTATTTCACTTTCTGCTAAAATCCTACGAAAATCAAAATGTCCATAAAATTCAACTTATAGATTTTTCATGTCTCATTTGATACATTAGGTGTTTTTGGCAACAGATAATCCATGAGGAAATTTTTATAATTTATCTGATTGTATTCAGAGTTTTTTTTGTAATTTGTTGATCATATTGAGTGGATAGAGGTATTATAAAAGTATGTATCAAATATGATACAATTGGCGTTATAGGGTTAAAAAGACTACTACTATAACTACTACGACAAGTAATAATAATAGTAATAATAATAATAACAACAATAATAATAAAACTACTACTACTACTACTACTACTAATAATAATAACATGTTATTAATACACAGCAGGGTAATCTTTGGCAAATTGAACTGTGACATCGTCCATAAGCCAGTTATTTTTTCAGTCAAATATTCATATTAAATATTTTAGTAACAGTTCTCACAAAAAAAGGCTGGATTACAAAATCTCCTTTTCAGATGTTATGAAGAAGAGGTGAGAGTAATCAGATTACATGAACTTACTCTGTTGTCTTTTCAGGTTCAGGCTGTGCTTCTGCTGTCACCTCCTTCTCCTCAGAAGACGAACTCTTCGACTGCAACACAAAAAAAGAACACACAAAAAAAATAAGAAAACAAACATCACCTCCCTAATTTGACAACTCAAAGCAGCTCATATAGCAGGTCACACCTACACATTCACACACGTTCACTCAGATGTGTCAGTCAAGCACCAACCTGATGCCGCCGTCGGAGTTCACTAGACGGCGCTACAGGAGATGCAGCCATGGGCGGGTCTGGAGCTGTGGGGGAGGGTACGGGGGAGTTGAGCAGCTCGGTGAGGCTGGCGTTGGGGTTGTGGGGGGTGATCTTGTACTGCCCTCCCTCCCTCCTGAGATCCAGACCAAAGATGTCCGACAGCAGCTCTGTCTCACTGGTGTTCACGGCCAGGTCGGCCAAGTCCTCCTGAGGGGACGGCCTCTTCTCACGCTCCTCCCCCTCCCCCCTCACCTCGTCCTGGGTGGGGTCGGGCATGTTGGCCAGCAGCTCTGACACCTGAGGATGGGGTCAGATATTTAGCTTCAGGTTACACGAAGGTGATTCAGTGATGGTCAGAAATGCAGGTCCCTCACCTTGATGGTCTTGGCCCCCTCCACCAGGCCCCCTCCCATGAAGGTGTTGTAGAAGATCCTGCAGAAACCTCGGGCCACGCTGAAAGCCATGTGCAGCAGAGCCAGCAGGACGGACCAATAAAAGGCCATCAGGGTGGTCAGCAGGTCCTTCAGCGTCATGTTCTTCACCTTCTTCACCTGCTTCTTCACGCTCTTCATGGACAGGACCTGCAGATAAAAACATGTCCTAAAGAACATTCACACCGAGCTGCAATTCTTTCGTTTTCTAGGGGACTGCAGGACTGCAGCCTGTCCCAGCTGTAATGGGGCGGGAGGGGGGATACACTCTGAACCGGTTGCCAGTCAATGACAGAGCTGTGATGCATCACATCTTAAAAATGTGTGAGATAAATCTCAACAGCCCAAGAACACGAGGCTGAATCTTAGGCCTGAGTTTCTTCTCTTTTAGGGATAAGGAGAACACGGCCTAATTCAATTTTTGTTAAATCCAAACTTTGTCCAAATATTTCTGGAATGTGTTTCTGATTGTTGTTTTGGATTGTAAACATTTAAACCTGTCCATAAACACCTCACTTGTTAACTGTTGCCATCGCTCAGTGGCGTCACATCCCCTTGAGTTTCACCACGATCAGATCATATACACACATGGACAAAATTACTGGTACACTTTCATTAAAGATGAAAAAACCCATATGGTCACTGAAATAATGAAACTGTCAAAAATACTTATAAACAAATAATTACTGAAAATTAACTAATGAAAATCAGGCATTGCTTTTGAAATGTGTTTTTTAAGGAATCATTTCAAAAAACAAAATAATGAAACTGGCTTGGACAAAAATGATGGTACCCCTACAAAGGATTGAAAATGGTGTGACCATAGGGACATGTTAAACTAAGGTGTGCCCTGTAGTTATCATCACAGGTGTCTTCAAGCTTGTTTTCAGTCAGTCTGCCTATTTAAAGGCTGAAAAGTGGTCACTGTGCTGTTTGGTATCATGGTGTGTACCACACTGTACATGGACCACAGAAAGCTAAGGAGAGAGCTGTCTCAGGAGATTAGAAATAAAATTATAGACAAGCCTGTTAAAGGTAAAGGCTATAAGACCATCTCCAAGCAGCTTGATGTTCCTGTGACTACAGCTGCACAGATTATTCAGAAGTTTAAGGTCCACAGGACTGTAGCCAACCTCCCTGGACGTGGCTGCAGGAGGAAAACTGATGACAAACTAAGGAGACGGAGAATACGAATGGAAACCAAAGAGCCCAGAACAACTTCAAAGAGATTAGAGGAGAACTCCAAGGTCAAGGTACATCAGATGTCAGATCACACCATCCATCACTGTTTGAGCCAAAGTGGACTGAATGGAGGACATCACTGTTGAAGCAAATCACAAAAAAGAGAGACTGGAATTTGCCAAAATCCACACTGACAAACCACAAAGCTTCTGGGAGAATGTCCTTTGGACAGATGAGACAAAACTGGAGCTTTTTGGTAAGTCACATCAGCTCTATGTTCACAGACACAAAAACGAAGCATACAAAGAAAAGAACACTGTACCTACTGTGAAACATGGAGGGGGCTCAGTTATGATCTGGGGCTGCTTTGCAACATCTGACACAGGGTGTCTTTAATCTGTGCAGGTACAATGAAATCTGAAGACTACCAAGACATTCTGGAGTATATTAGGACTGTCAAAGATGACCGTAGTTGAAAATACAAAAACAGGGATGTGCTTAGCGGACTGGTTTTCACTGTCAAATCATTTAAATCATGGAGACCACTGTCATGAAACACAACAGCTAGGGTACGGTCGCCCCTCTTACTCCAAGCCAAAGATGAGATGGGATTCCCACAGAGAAGAGAGAGTGGTTGCTGAAAAGAGGACATTTTAAGTGCCAATTACCATCAACGGTGGATTCTTTTTCAGCATGATGCCACGTAGATGAGCAAAAACTCACCATGAGACCAAATCCTGACTTAGCTCTTCTAAGGGAGAGTTTGTTGTTCTGGATTGTTCATGTTTCTGATTGTCGTTGCTGATTCTACATTTCGTTGTTGCTGTTGACAGTACTGAATTATGATTGAACATGTTTCTGATTGTTGTTTTGGATTGAACATGTTTCTGATTGTTGTTTTGGATTGAACATGTTTCTGATTGTTGTTTTGGATGGTTGATGCTTCTGATTTGTTTCCGGTGATCGTAAATGTTACTGATTTTTGTTGTGGATCTTTCATGTTCGGTTTTTCGGTGCAGATTTGAACATGTTCTTGACTGCTTTTGTTGATTGTAAATGTTTTTAATTGTCATTGCTTTTTAAAGTTTCTGTTTATTATTGTGGATTGTACATGTTTGTTGTTGGTTACCTCTGCCAAAGAGGTTATGTATTCGCCAGGGTATGTCTGTCTGTTTGTCTGTTAGCAAGATTAAGCAAAAACTACTGGACAGGTTTCTTTGTATTTTTACCAGAGGTGTAGTTTGGGTCAAGGAAGAAGCCAATATATTTGCTGCAGATTTGATACAGATTGACATAACCAAAAAAAAAAAAGTTTATGATGACAAATCCCATTAATTTAGGGCATTATAGGAATGGTAGTTTATTTGCAATTGACATCGAGTTTCAAGCCTATGTCACTACATTTCCCAGCTACCATTGCAATGTCAGGGGAGGAATTCTACACGCCGTTTCATTTGCAGTCTCACGGAACTCCGAACAGCCAATCAGCAGTGAAAGCTCTGCATGCACAGTTCTACTTACAGACATAATGGAGAGGAGGAAAAGTTTTGCTGATGGAGAAAGCCCTGGCGCTGTTCCTGGAGCCTTGGTTTCCAAGATAAATTAAGGCAGCAGACTCTCCTTCCATTGTAATAAACATCCCAGTCCTCTACAACTCACAGCTACAGTAACATTACTGTGAGCCCGGTAATGTTGTAGAAAGCCATGCCTCTCAATCACTCAAAACAGGGCTGCTGATAATGTCAATACAGAAATAGTCTGTCATAGCAGAAGTCTGTGTGTGAGAGTAAAACCCCCAAATTCCACAGAGCGGATGTGCCGCGCACCAAAGTGCCGTGGTTTTGCTCCGACTAACAGGCTGGTGACATCACCCACTGCAGCAACACAACATCAACATCTGTACAAGCAGCAGCACACTGGTTCAGTTAACGAGAAACAAGACCCACTACTGACTGCTTATATCAACAATAATCACACTTCTTGCAGGTTGATAATTTTCATTCCACAATGTGCTATAAAATAAATACAGGACTATAACCGTGGGTGGAAATCACAGTTTATGGGTGGAGCTGTGCTGCTTGGAGGAGGTCTGAGCTCTCAGAATGCTTTTCTAGTTGTTCATGATGTTTTTGTGAACTGTACAAGTTTCTGTTTATTATTGTGGATTGTTCACGTTTCTGATTTGTCGTTGTGGACTGTCATGTTTCTGGTTGTTGTTATTGATTGTTCTTGTTTTCTAATTGTTGTTGTTGATGATTGGACATGTTCCTGTTGACTGTTGTGGCTCTCACGTTTCTGATTGTTGCTTAAGATTTTATACACCTGTTCCTATGTCTCACCTTGATTAGCACCATGATGTTGTAGCGCAGGGCTAATAGAGCCATGTGGATGGTTGTGATGGAGAAGAAGCCCATCTCTGGACTCTCCTCGTCGGGTTTCTCTCGCTCGCTCTCCTCCTTGATGGTGGATCGCTCTCCAGCATCTGACATCTGTGCGGCCAGCTGCATCTCAAAGATGGTGTCCTCACAGAAGTTCACAAACAGCTCCATCTTTTCCTTTTCTCCACCTTCGTTCACCACGTCAAAGATGAACTGACGCTTGGATTCTTTCACCTGGAGAGGAGGTTAGCACAGAGCTGTTTTCTCTGACGGAATCTTCTACGACGTACCATCAGCCTGAAGCTTTACTTTATTTTTTACATTAGTCCTGCTGCCATGATCTTATGTTCTGTACCTGCGGTTTCTCCCACTGTGTCCTGCTGGACTCGCTGATCTCAAAGTAAACCCTTTCGATGCGTTTGGCACTGCCCATGATCTCGATGCGTCCAAGGTATGGCTGGAAATAATTTAGGACGCTGTCAGCAAGCTCCAGAAACGTCTGCAGACGAGTGTCATGAGGCATGTGCTCTGAGAGGTTGGTCAGCAGGACGGCCACGTTAAAACCAATGTCCTAAAGATGAAGAAAACAATTGATTATTTAACAGCATGTTCTCCGCTTAATAATTTCAGCATAGGCCAAACCAATGTTCTAAAGTTTCTCCAACAGGTTAAATGTAATTATCATTTTTACAGCATTGTCTTGACCTCAATAGCAGCGACTCAAACCAATGTTATTAATGGAACAATGGAATTAATAAATAATTATTTATTGTTGTCATTACTTTTGCTGGTTCATGAAATCTTTTGACAAACTCTTCGTAGTCCAGCAGCTCGTTCTCGTCCGTTTCAGCACAGGACAGCAGGAAGTCGGTCTCTGTTTGGGTGTAGTGTTTGTGGCTCTCCATGGCTTTGTGGAAGTCCCTCTTAGAGATGACTCCTGGAAGTTCATTCATAGATAAAACATCATCGGTCAGTAATTACATTCATGCCTAAACAGTGGGGGTGGCAGGAAAAACAATGCAAGGTGTGATGCAGCACTCACAAAACATTATTGACTGTTATAAGAGGGTTTGAGGGCCCTTCAGGACACTATACAAACAACTGAAGAGGGAAAAGAAGCCAAACCTGCCCTCAACCTCATCTGTACTGCAGTCTCCCTGCTTTTGATTGCCCTGTTGTGAACTCTGGGAATTCATTCCAGATCATTCTAAAGGTGTGAGTTTGCTGCCAAAGGATGTGACGGACAGTTTAATATTTATCTGTCTGGTTGGGGGCTCAAGAGTACTTTGGCAGTCTGGTGGTGCGAGGTGTTCAACGTTATAAATCTTACCTTTCCCATCGGGGTCGTACTCCTTGAAGGTGTCAGATGATGTCAGGTCCTTCAGTTTGAGGAACATGTCAAAGAATTTGAGGATCATCTCCACATTGTTGGACGACTCCACCAGCATGTCCACCATCTGCTTCCCGATGGTCCCGTTCACCACATTACCTGTAAAACCAGGAGGGTGACTTTGGTACCCTTTAAATGTGTGTTTGTGTACTTGGTGTCTGAGTGATCATGAACTGACCCTCCAGCATGGACAGCAGCATGACCACCATGTCTTTCTGTAGGTCCATCAGTTCCTTCAGTAACTCGATCTGACTCGAGTCCTGCCCATAAAAAGAGGAACATTTACCATCCAGATATGATACCTATATACTCTGATCATTCATCACTACATTCATACTCGCTCTAAGCTCAGGACATGGATGAGTGAAGGATGGGAAAAGAACACGTACGACTAAATCCTCATGAACTGACCTGGGACAGCTTCATCTGCATGTGAGCAAAAACATGAAGAAAGCCGACCACGGCATCCCACAGACGGCTGTGAGCCAGAGACTGCTGGTTCCCCGTACACGGACCCTGAATACCATCATGACCACAATCACATCATCAGGGTCAAAGTGTGACTATAAACAGTGTGCTGTTTCAGGATGACACTGATCACACGTCCTAGCATAAGAAGTGAGTCCTGTTCACCTGGATGTACTCTGTCAGAGTGTTGAACACTTGTTTGGCCACGTTTATAGCTTTGGAGAAGTTCCTCTGACCTTGCTCATCGATGACGTCTTTTCCAGAGTAGTACCAATAAAAATCACTGATGGACTCCTGCAGGAGAAGAAGACACATGAAAACAACACAGATTCTGTTGGTGGTGATGTACTGACTGTAAAAAAGGGGCCATTGCTGATACTGGAGTTCAAATCAGCTGATGCTTGTGTTTTTTTAAGTTCTTCCTCTGGTCCAACTGTCCCATAGTAATGAAATTCTCTCTCCTGGTTGATCATAATGACAGATCAGAGTTTACCAACAGCTCATTTCTTCATTTCTAATGTCAGCATTAAGATATCAAAGAGGACAGACATCTAAAAGTGTTCATATTTCAGACTTTTCTGAGACATTTAGCTTCTCATTTTAGAGCCCAGAAGACAGCGTTCATAGAAACAGTCACTGTGGCTGATTGCACATCGAGATGCCAAAATACACATTATGAAGGTGAGAAGAGAAGCCCACCCTCTCCATCCCCCTTCACATCATGAAAGGTCATGAAAATATAATCAATCTGAACATGCAAAAAGCCTGTGCAAAATGTAGTAGCACAAAGGTGCGATGCAAATGTTTTATTGAATTAGGTGTGATCACAGTTTAAGTCCAGCCTACCGAGTTAACTGTGAACATGTTCATAAAGATGGTCGATGTTGAAGTCATGGCTGTCAGTGTTTCTGTTGTTGCTCCCAGAGTTAAACTCTATCAGGACATGCAGAGCTCTGACAGATCAGCAGTATGGCATTTAAAGATGCTATGAGTTTCTAAGTAATTACAAAAGAAGTCTCACTTTTAGATACATCCCTGATAGAAATACACACTTTAAGATGAGTTTTATAGCATCAAAATAGGTTATCTATAAATGCTATTCCTTAGCTAAGTGCTCGGGTCTACAAAACTATGATACTAAGTTTTCCAAAATTGCTTGCTGTCATACATCAAAAACTACCGCTACGTAGCTAGAAAGAGATACATTACCTCGTGGCTTTGCATCCTGTAAGTTGTTGAAAAAAGAAGTTGTAAAGCAATGCAGAATTCTGAGGAAGGTCTGAGCTGCATTCATTAGCATCACAACAAACACAGGCTTTGGCTTGGGTCACGTCTTTTGGTGCGTTCCAGTTGTAGTCAGAAGTAGGAATTTCCAAGTTCAGAGTAGGAAACTGCAACTGGAACGCCCCTGAAGTCGGAATTCCCTACTGGGAACTCGGTGAAACCTCGCAACCCCCGAGTTGACAATTGAAGATGGATGCCCCCAGTGTGAACAGTTATTTAGCTCCTGTAATAATCCATTTATTTTCACTTCTGACTGGGGTGTGTCGCTCTAGATCAGCTGTATACATAGTATTGTTAGACGTATATTTACAAAAATGCTGCCATAGTGATAATCACATTCTTCATGTGATATTTGTGAACAACATAGGGCGTGCTAAAAACAGCTAACAATAGCCTGGTAGATCGGCATGTTTTTTTCAGACTTCAACTGGAACGCAGATAAGTCGGAGATGATGTCACTCACAGTTCCGAGGTTACTGGAACGCAGCATTATGACAGTCGCCGTGGGTGCTCATGGGTAGCAGAGTCTTTATGTAAAAATGTAATAGATTCTCCTCATAGCACCTTTAAATACTTTAAATTTGTAGGTCAGAGCAGCAAAGCCTCCACAAGGGGAGTCAGACCAAAATGGAGGAGCAGAGGCACGGATGGAGGCATTGCCGTGTTTGGGGTCAGGGCGAGGACTACGAAGGGTCCAAAGGGTCCTCAGCGTACGAAGACCAGTTCCCTTACCCTGACCTAGACCTTCAGAGACTGCAAAGAGGTCTGAGTGTACATGCAGATCAGGCTCAACAAAGGTCAGGATGTGGTCAGTCTTGGTCCAGATGTCACATTGAGGGTTACAGAGTTGAGTGACCTTGGACTCCCTGTGACATTACTGACGATGTGTCCTTGTGTACGCTCCCCCCCCCCCCAGCTCCAGGACTGAAGGTCTGACCTGCACTCTGAGGAGATAATCCACCGTGGAGATGATGATGTTGACCGTTGTGTTGTTTCCTGTCTGAGTCCTCAGGTAGTTCTGGAAGTCTGAAAGGGAAAAGTGGGACTATCAGTTACTTTATGATTTGCAATCATGAATAAGTTTAAACCGGTATGTCGGAAATCTACAGCCTGATTTGGGTCTTTGTTTCTTTCAGCCTGTGTCCACAGCCCTGTTTTTTTCTCTGGCAGTGTTCACTTTGCTCTTCTCCGTAGCTCCAGCCTTCCTCTGCTGCGTCCTCAGGTAGTTTCAGATAGTTCAGTGTGCTGGGCATGTTCCTTTATTCAGGTAAACCTCACCTGTCAGCACAGTAAAGGTGTGCTGTGCTGATGTTAGCAGCAGCTCCATACCTGAGATTGTTTCCTACAAAAGTCGAGTCAGGGTTTTACTCTGTGCGTCTGGACCGTGTCAGCAGAGAGCAGTGGACACTGAGGGGGAGGACAAGTCCCACAGACATGCTGGAGTACTCAGAGATATTAAAAACATCCTTTTTATTACTGCTGTGGACACAGGCCCTGTGACTGTGCTGAGGGGGTGCTTCACCTGGCTACCATGGCAACATGTAAACCACTTTGTCCAGGGTTTGGATCTTCTGACCCTGTCCACACTTGGGCAGAAGGCAGATCTAGAGGGGACCCTTGGTGAAGCTGTGAAGTGACTTAGGCTGCGTTTACATAGCCGAAAACGGTCAAATCCGCTACGTTTCCGTTGCGTTTTGGCCTTGCGTTTGGATGAGAATGCGTTGCGTTTGCATCTAAAACACAAACTTTTGAAAACCGGCTCCCGAGTGGAAAGATTTGAATCCACTCTCCATGCAGCTCCATGTAAACCTGTATCAGAGCGTTTCAGGGCAAAACGCTGACGTCACAGCATGCGCAGTACTCTTTCAGAAGAAGGCTGTGCACATACCAGGAACAACAACAGCTTCGGCCGTCCATCGAGTAACGTGTGAGCGTCTTACTGTGCTCGGTTTGTTATACAGTCAAAACTATCCAGACAGATTTGTTGTCCGAACTGATTTGTTGTCCAGAAAAGAAACTCCTGCGTCTCTGTGCGTCTTTTTGCCATTGTTGTATGTGAAAGTTTTTCTTCTTCGTTCGTGTGTTGTAGCAGCGCTGCCTCTCTGCAGACCTACACCGCCATCTACTGAACCGGTATGCATACCACAGTGGATTAACTCGTCTGCGAGTGTCGTCGGCTGAACGCAGATGAATTCTAAAATGCAAAGGACAAATCTTTGCGTCTCTAAGTCGGGAGTGACCGTGTAAACGCAGCCTTAATCACAAACAAGCAACTGACTGCTTCAAATATAAAAGTTTAAAAGTGGGCGGAGAATCTCAGGTGACAAACTCACAGCTCCACGTCAGGCTCTGTCATGATGATCGACACTCAGAACTCATGAAATATTTTTTCACCTTGCTAAGAAATCTGACGGTGGTGAGGACCATGATTGACAACAGTTTGGTCACACTGATGTTTCAGATGTCCGCTGACCCAGCAGAGGGGGGCGCTAATCAATGTTGGATCAATGGACCATGAAGTTTCCTGCCCTCAGAATCAGAGGAACCATTCTTACTCAACACACCAATATCCTCACAGAACTACGACTACACGTTACAGCACAACCAAAAAGTCCACCTACTGAGAAGCTGTTTCAGAAAACTTAAAAACATGTAGCATTAGCTTAGCGCCAACTTCCTGAACATATAACAAACATTCTCTGGTTAACATTTGTCCCTCAGGGTCTCATCATCTGTTCAGAATCAGTGATTCAGATGAAGTGTTCACGTGTACTCTGGCTGAACTGCCAAAGGACAAACTGACTGAAAAACATGAGGCCCGTCGTCAGGGCCTGCATTGCTACATCAAACATGACGAGCATGAAAGTCCTTCTTCAGCGTTTCCTTCCTCTCTCTGCTCCATGTGAAGCGTTTCTTAAATCAGAGAACATTTCATCCATGTTTCAGAGAGAACAGAGAACAGTCAGGTTTGACAACAGTTCAACACTCACACAGGTGAGCATCGAGGACTCTCCAGTCTGACGGGCAGGCGCTAACAGACAGGCTGGTCCGTTAGACAGACCATCAGGCCTGGATTCATGTCCACAGGATCAAGGTGTCACATGACAGTCATCAGGTACGTCCCTGGTCTTAGGACGTGGCTGAGGACAGTGGTCTTGGTTTTTCTGGGTCCTGGTTGTCACATGATGAAGGTCTGACAGTCTGATGGAGTCCAGAGCTGGACCAGGGGCCTCATTCATAAAGCTTTTTAACGCATAAAACGGAACTTATAAGTGGCGTACACCACTTCCCACGCAAAGGATGTGGTTTATAAAAATGAACTTGGCGGGAGAATGTGCGCACTGGTACTTCATCTTTGAAGCTGGCATACGAACATTTTGGAGGTGTGGGAAACTGGAGGCCGAGATGGTGAGGTGGAGAATTGAAGCCAGATTCATTTAAAACATTCAATGTCATCACATATTAACACAACCACACCAAGACCAGGACCATGAGGGCCCTCAAGCCCTCAGACCAGTATGATGGCTCTCAGTGATATCTGGACCGGCACACCTGAGCAGCAGGTAAAAAGTGTTGTTCGGGGGCGGGGCCAGGAGCCTCATACTCACCTGAGTTGTGTCCTTCACAGAGCAGCTGCAGGAAGCGGAAAAGGTCACAGGTGAACTCATCATCCTGCATGACCTTCTCACCTGGCCGAGAGAAGAGAACACACACACACACATTCATGCACATGTACAACACACAGATGCAGACAGACAAGTGCACGACAACACGACGACACGTGCAAACACACACACATTCATAAAGACATACAAACACACACACACACACAAAATCAGGGACAGAAGCAGAGGACATGGAGGAGAGACGATGAGACAAAGAGACAAAGAGTTAGAACACACAGTCAGTGTGAGAGCCCTGAGCACAACAACGCACAACACACAAACAACAACACACAACAACACATAACGCACAACAACACACAACAACACACAACAATACAACATACTACAACACACAGTCAGTGTGAGAGCCCTGAGCACAACAACGCAAAACACACACAAACAACAACACACAACACAAACAACAACACACAACAACACCCAACAACACACAACAACACACAACAATACAACATACTAAAACACCCAGTCAGTGTGAGAGCCCTGAGCACAACAACACCAAACGACACACAACAAAGCACAACAACACACAACAGCACACAACAACACACAACACACAACAACACAAAACAACCCACAACAACACACAACAATACAACATACTACAACACACAGTCAGTGTGAGAGCCCTGAGCACAACACACAATGCACACAAACAACACACAACAACACACAACAATGCACAACAACCCACAACAACGCACAACAACACACAACAATACAACATACTACAACACAGTCAGTGTGAGACCCCTGAGCACAACACCAAACAACGACACACAACAACGCAAAACAACACACGACAACACACAACAACACAAAACAACGCACAACAAGACACAACAATACAACATACTACAACACACAGTCAGTGTGAGAGCCCTGAGCACAATGCACAACAATATAACACAACACACAACAACGCACAACAACCCACAACAACGCACAACGATACAACATACTACAACATGCAGTCAGTGTGAGCCCTGAGCACAACAACGCAACACAACATACTGTGACGCACAACAACACACAACAACGCACGACACACAACAACACACAACTATGCACAACAATACAAAATACTACAACACACAGTCAGTGTGAGAGCCCTGAGCACAACAATGCACAACAACACACAACAATGCACAACAACACACCATGACACACAACAACGCACAACAACAAACAATGATACAACACACTACAACACACAGTCAGTGTGAGAGCCCTGAGCACAACAACGCACAACACACACAACGCACCATGACGCACAAACACGCATAATGCACAACAACACACAACCAAACAACATACTACAACACACAGTCAGTATGAGAGCCCTGAGCACAACAACCCACAACAACGCACAACGATCGACATACTACAACACCCAGTCAGTGTGAGAGCCCTGAGCACAGCAACGCACAACGCACCATGACCCACAACAACACACAACAACGCACAACACACAACAATTCACCACAACACACAACACACGCACAAAAAACACAATGCACAAAAAACACAGAAACACACAACACACAACAACGCACAAGAACACAACATACTACAACACACAGTCAGTGTGAGAGCCCTGAGCACAACAACACACAATACAAAATAACACACCATGAAGCACAACAATTCACAACCAAACACAACACACAACAACACACAACAAATCACAAAGACACATCATACTACAACACACAGTCAGTAAGAGAGCCCTGAGCACAACGCACAACAACGCAACACAACACACCATGACGCACAACAATGCACAACACACAACGCACAATGATACAACATACTACAACCCCAAAACCAGTGAAGTTGGCACGTTGTGTAAATCATAATTAAAAACAGAATACAATGATTTGCAAATCCTTTTCAACTTACATTCAATTGAATGCACAGCAAAGACAAGATACTTAATGTTCGAACTGAGAAACTTTATTTTCTTTTGCAATAATCATCATCTTAGAATTTAATGGCAGCAACACGTTGCAAAAAAGTTGGCACAGGGGCATTTTTACCACTGTACATCACCTTTCCTTTTAACAACACTCAGTAAACGTTTGGGAACTGAGGAGACCAATTTTTGAAGCTTTTCAGGTGGAATTCTTTCCCATTCTTGCTTGATGTACAGCTCAAGTTGTTCAACAGTCCGGGGTCTCCATTGTTGTATTTTACGCTTCATAATGCGCCTCACATTTTCAATGGGGCACAGGTCTGGACTACAGGCAGGCCAGTCTAGTACCCGCACTCTTTTACTACAAAGCCACGCTGTTGTAGCATGTGCAGAATGTGGCTTGGCATTTTCTTGCTGAAATAAGCAGGGGCATCCATGAAAAAGACGTTGCTTGGATGGCAACATATGTTGCTCCAAAACCTGTATGTACCTTTCAGCATTAATGGTGCCTTCACAGATGTGTAAGTTACCCATGCCTTGGGCACTAATACACCCCCATACCATCACAGATGCTGGCTTTTGAACTTTGCTCCTATAACAGTCTGGATGGTTCTTTTCCTCTTTGGTCCGGAGGACACGACGACCACAGTTTCCAAAAACAATTTGAAATGTGGACTGGTCAGACCACAGAACATTTTTCCACTTTGCATCAGTCCATCTTAGATGAGCTCGGGCCCAGCGAAGCCGGCGGCGTTTCTGGGTGTTGTTGATAAATGGCTTTGGCTTTGCATAGTAGAGTTTTAACTTGCACTTACAGATGTAGACGAACTGTAGTTACTGACAGTGGTTTTCTGAAGTGTTCCTGAGCCCATGTGGTGATATCCTTTACACAGCGATGCCGCTTTTTGATGCAGTACCGCCTGAGGGATCGAAGGTCACCGGCAGTCAGTGCTGGTTTTCGGCCTTGCTGCTTACGTGCAGTGATTTCTCCAGATTCTCTGAACCTATTGATGATATTACGGACCGTAGATGATGAAATCCCTAAATTCCTTGCAATAGCTGGTTGAGAAATGTTGTTCTTAAACTGTTGGACAATTTGCTGATGCATTTGTTCACAAAGTGGTGACCCTCGCCCCATCCTTGTTTGTGAACGACTGAGCATTTCAGGGAAGCTGCTTTTATACCCAATCATGGCACCCACCTGTTCCCAATTAGCCTGTTCACCTGTGGGATGTTCCAAATAAGTGTTTGATGAGCATTCCTCAGCTTTCTCAGTCTTTTTTGCCACTTGTGCCAGCTTTTTTCAAACATGTTGCAGGCATCAAATTCCAAATGAGCTGATATTTGCAAAAAATAACAAAGTTTACCAGTTTGAACGTTCAGTATCTTGTCTTTGCTGTGTATTCAATTGAATATAAGTTGAAAAGGATTTGGAAATCATTGTATTCTGTTTTTATTTACAATTTACACAACGTGCCAACTTCACTGGTTTTAGGGGTTGTACAACACACAGTCAGTGTGAGAACCCTGAGCACAACAACAGCACACAACAACGCACAATGACACA
This sequence comes from Scarus forsteni, assembly GCA_036419115.1. Classification (NCBI taxonomy): domain Eukaryota; kingdom Metazoa; phylum Chordata; class Actinopteri; order Labriformes; family Labridae; genus Scarus; species Scarus forsteni. Next base: position 12,957,916 of record JAZDUH010000386.1, read on the forward strand.
TCATACTACAACACACAGTCAGTGAGAGAGCCCTGAGCACAACAGCGCACAATAACGCAACACAACACACCATGACGCACAACAACGCACAACACACAACAACACTCAACAACACACAACGATACAACCTACTACAACACACAGTCAGTGTGAGTTTGTCTCAACACTCTCACACCGATTGTGTGTTGTAGTATGTTGTATTGTGTGGGTTGTTGTGTGTCGTTGTTGTGCTCAGGGCTCTCACACTGACTGTGTGTTGTAGGATGTTGTACCGTTGTGCGTTGTTGTGTGTCGTTGTTCTGTGTTGTGTATCGTTGTGCGTGTTGTAGTTTGTTGTATCGTGCAACGAACAATGATACGTCATACTACAACACACAGTCAGTGTGAGAGCCCTGAGCACAACAACAACACACAACAACCCACAACGATACAACATACAACAGTCAGTGTGAGAGCCCTGAGCACAACAACACACAACAACACAAAACAACGTACAACTACACACAACAACGGACAATGACACAACATACTACAACAAACAGTCAGTGTGAGAGCCCTGAGCACAACACACAACAACGCACAACTACACACAACAGACCACAACAACACACAACAACGCACCACAACACACAACAACACACAAGGATACAACATACTAAAACACACAGTCAGTGTGAGAGCCCAGAGCACAATGCACAACAGTGCACAACAAATCACAACAACACACAATAAACCACAACAACACACAACAAATCACAATGGTACAACATACTACAACAGAGTCAGTGTTAGAGCCCTGAGCACAACAATGCTCAAAAATGCACAACAACGCACAACAAATCACAACAACACACAACAAATAACAACGATACAACATACTACAACACACAGTCAGTGTGAGAGCCCTGAGCACGACAACGACACACAACAACCCACAACGATACAATATACTACAACGGTCAGTGTGAGAGCACTGAGCACAACAACACACAACAACACAAAAAAAACGTACAACTACACACAGCAACGGACAATGACACAACATACTACGACAAACAGTCAGTGTGAGAGCCCTGAGCACAACACACAACAACGCACAACTACACACAACAGACCACAACAACATACAACAACGCACCACAACACACAAGGATACAACATACTACAACATACAGTCAGTGTGAGAGCCCTGAGCACAATGCACAACAATGCTCAAAAATGCACAACAAATCACAACAACACACAACAAAAAACAACGATACAACATACTACAACACACAGTCAGTGTGAGAGCCCTGAGCACAACAATGAACAACGCACAACAAATCAGAACAACACACAACAATACAACACCCTACAGCACAATCAGTGTGAGAGCCCTGAGCACAACAACGCAACACAACACACAACAAATTTAACAACTCACACAACACACAACAAATCACAACGATACAACACTCTACAACACCAAGTCAGTGTGAGAGCCCTGAGCACAACAGCAACGATATTACTCAACAACACACAACTCACGATATTACTCAACAACACATGCTAATGCACAACTGAACAACACACAGCAAAGCACAACCCACAACTCATGCTAATGCAAAACAGAGCTCAGCAACACAAAACACACAAAACAGACAACACTCAACAACACACAATGCACCATAATATACACTAATGCATAATAACACACACCAATGCCTAATAACACACTAATATACAACAACACACATGTACAACACAAGTGTAAGAACAAGAAACACTAATGCGAAACAACACACAATAAATGCACAACATGTTACAAATCTCATTAAAAGACAGTAAAACACAACATGAACTTATGCACAACACATACCAAAGCATGACAATGTACAACACACAACAGTGCACAAAAAGCAAAACAACCAATAACAAGGCACAAAATTTACTACTCACAACACAAACAATGCACAACAACACACTAAAGTACAGCAATGAACAACAACAAAAGTCAACCCACAACAATGTATAACACAGGAAAACACACAAAAATGCATTGCAATCCACAGCAACAAACAAAAATTACAACACACAACAATTCACAACTCACAACAATGCACAACAAGAAATACTACTGAAAACAACACACAATAATGCATAACATTAATATTAATAAAGAGCACACAACAACACACACAATTACACAACAACGCACAACAAAATTCAAGCATAACACACAACAACACACAAACTTGCAACAACACAACTAACGCACAACTTTACACAACTAATTAATATTCACACTTCAGTACTACACACGAGAGTAGAGCAGCACAATGTTAACCCTAAACCCCACAAAGCACAAACTGTAACAGACTGACACAAACTGACTCACACAAACAAACAAAAACACACACACAAACACACACTAACACAGAGGCAGTCACACTAACACACAGACACACACAAACTTACACAGACACACACAAACACACATTTACACACAAACACAGAGAGACACACACACAGACAGACGCACTATCAGACAGAGAGACACACACACTGACACACACTAACAAACACACACACAGACACGCTAACACAAACAGACACACTAACACACACTGAGGTCACTCTGCAGCTTGTACAATCAGCCATAGAGAATGAACCAGAAGATCCTCCTCAGGAGAAACAGGCGTCCTGCACTGTCATCATGGCAGACGGCTCCAGGCCCGAGAGGGGCGCTGACTCACAGCTAAGTTAATTTAGGAGAGCGACTGAGGCCGCTGCTCATGAGCCTAATGACACCCTGAGTCTATCGGCCACTCCCTCTTCCTCCTGACACTCCTGACCCAGCAGGGTGCCAGCAAAGACTCACGAACCCAGAAGAGTCTCGGCAAGTGAGTCTGCAGGCATCTCCCTGGAGGACCAGAGACCCTGGTGTGTCCGCACTAACCCTGACTCACTGAACCCAGGTCCAGGGGCTCCTGGTCCTGTCCCAGCAGGGGAGCTGACCAGATCAGCAGCACCAGGCAGCTGAGGGTAGAATCTAGGCACAGTAGATGGTGGCACTTCAGGGACCAGCACCTGCACCGGTCTTCCTCCACAGCCTACCTGTCAACCATCCTTAAAACAACCCAATCTCTGCTGACTGCTCGCTCATGGTCCAGCTCATGGTCCATGAGACACCCAAACAGATCAGAGGTCTGGTCAGAAGTTTCAGACAATAATGTTGTGGGGTCACCTGTCAGACACTTTCACTTCCCCAGCAGCACCTCAGGTACTGAGCAGGACCACAGACCTCTGAACTGAAGCCACACTTTCCAAAAGCTATGGCACGTCCATGGCCAATTCCCACCTTTATGCTGTCCTGTGAAGAAAGACAACCACAGACTGCAGCTGGTTGTCCTGGACTAGCTGAGGGAAAGTCCCAAGTCAGTGGGGGAATGGTCTGAGGGGGTGTTGCCAGTGGACTCCATTAGAACCAGGGACAGAAGAAGGGTGCTCATGAGTCCTTCATGGTTTTACAAGCACCTGGCTACAAGCCCAAAAAGAGTCGTACTCCAAGGGCAGCCATTTGGTCCAGAGCATTCACCTTTGCCCTTTCATCTGGATTGCATGTCTTAAACTAGCAGCACTGGACGAGAATCATCAGGCTGTGGCTGCTCCTGAGGACCGTGTCTGTAGGACCGTCTGGCCCTGAAGGTCAGGGATAATGAAACAGCGTGAAGGTTACTCAGGTGTCTGTGGGTTTAACATGTGGATATAATCTCTCAGACTCTGTGGGAATGTCCCAGGCCGACTGATAGTTCTGGGTCACATGTGACTTTGTTGATCTGACCTCCGGGCATGAGAGATGCCATCAACTGATCTGTGACTGTTGGTCATCTAACATTCGTGGACCCACAAAGCTCTTTCTTTGACCTCTGAATCCTCTCTATCCAGAATCCTGACCCTAACAATGGTAGAGGTTTGGTAGGCAGTCAGGTGGCCCCCTGATGGCCTGAAACCCTTCTGCTGCTGTGATTGGACAGTGTTTCTGTTGCATTTGTACGGGACCAAAGGAGCATGTGCATGAATGAGGTGAATATTTCCAGTTGCACTCAGAGATGGTTCCTTAATCTCTGATTGACACACTAGCTTTATAGAAAAGCTACATTTCTAAAGATGTCTCAAAGACTTGTTGAAATACAGACAAAGCTTCAGGAAACCTGTTGGTGCAAACAGAAGAACATCACCACACTCCGGCTCAGGGCCTTCAGTTCATCTCCAGTGTGTTAGAAGGCCATTTATTTATTTGTTTATTTGTATTTTACTGCACTTGCAGCTGAAGACATTGCTGCAGTTGATTGGCCCTGTGCAGTTTCATAGTCTCTGAGCTTGCAGCTTGTTTGTCCTGAAGGAGATCTTCTGGTTCTGATCCTTCTTAAACCAAAGAAGGTCTGGACTAAAGTAGGCTGAGGTGCTCTGCGGGAGCTTAAGTGCTGCTTTAAACCACAGCATGCAAACTAAAGAGGGTTAGGAAGAGGAGGATGAGACACAGTAACTTAAACTCTAACAGAAACATGAACAGATACATCATTACAGTGAGACAACAAACTGTACAGGTCAGGAGGTCTGGAACCAGACTGAAAGTGGAAGCTCTTCCCTTTAAGGGGAGGTAAAACATCTCCCTTTCTTCAGATCTGTCCCAGCAGGAAGGCAGAGGTTTAGTCTGACTAAATGCCCAACATGACGGAAGCTGATGTTCAGAAACAAATCATGCAAACATCTACTGAAAAACATTCATTTTTAACATTCTACCATCACATCCCTGCTTTTCCACCACATAAATGTAATGTTCCTACTCCTCTGACCCCCTTTACTTACTCACCAATGCAAGCATGCCCTGCTCCTGCCAAGTCAAAGAAAAACTGCTCCTGTAATGCCAGGCTCATAGTGGGCTTCTGCAAAGATTCACATTTCCAGCTATGCTCTGCTTCATCAAAGATTACCTGATGTCTCTGCATCTGCAAAGATTACCTTTCCTTGTTTTGCTAACTCACATTTCCGTGACATGCTTTTCTACTGCTAACAGATCCCTCTCTATCTGCTCTAAAATGTCAGTGCCTGCCACAAGACAACAAAATGAGCCCTAGTAAGAACATTTTGAGTTTTTACAGAAGAACTTGATTATTCCAAATGTGCAATTTATATAAACCAGGATTTGTTTTTGTGTGCAGAGGGATCATTTAGATTCGGTGGTCACCTCTCTGTTTGTGTCTGTGGATTCTCTGCCTTGTTCAGATCTCTTGTCCATCCTGATGGGACTGCTCTTCTCAGCATTTGGGAAATAAACAACCTATTTTTCGTGATTTCTGCTCTTTCAGCCTCATTCCAAACATGTTAAACTGGGAGGGGAGTACATATCTCTGAGGACAAATAATAAGTCAACATTTTAATTGAGCTCTTAATAAGTTGATCTCTACAACCGTTCAAGAGGAATAAATTTGACCAAAAAAAACCAAACACTTTACGCTGGTCCAGCAAAGTAAGATGCATATACATGACCAGATCATGGATTTGAAACACGGTCTTTGGAGGAAAACAATTCAACATTAATTGAAAAGAGATATCAAAATGAAATAATGAATCATGGAGGACAAGAACAGTGACAACAGAACACAGCTCAGCCCAGTGAAGAGGAGAGAAGGAAAGGAGAGAAGGAAGGATAGAGGGGAAAGACCAAGGTCACCCTCTCCACCCACAAAGTTTTAAGGAGACACTCATACAGTGGAGAAACAGGGCAGACAGGTGGGGCATAAAGAGACAGGTCTGCAACGACTGAGATGATCTAATTCTCCTGAACCTGAACATCTAACTCTTCATAGCTCATGTTGGGTCGCACGAGCTAACAGCTGAGAAGATATGCTGCACTTCAGTACAGAAGAACATCTAACTCTTCACTGAACCTAACACAGGCTAAGGACTGTGAAGGTCTGTTTCACAGAGGAACCTGAACATTTAACTCTTCATTGGACCTCATATAAGCTATATACTGAGAAGATATGCAACACTCTGATACAAAAGAACCTGAACATCATCTTCAGTAGACCAAACATGAGCTAATGTTTAAAACAAGGGATGGTGAAAATGACCTTTTCAAAGTGTTAGACCACTTTAGAAGAATGGATTCCTGTGCCTGTTTGTCAGCCTGTAAGGAGATGAGAAATCTGCTGGCTTGGTTTTTTCCCCACGAAACACTGTTTCTCCAAAAGTCTCTTCTAGGATAGGAATGGCTATACTCTGGCCAACTTAGAGTCAGATTTGGGACAAGCTTTACCCTCCAACAAACACAGGGTTCTGATTTCTGTCTCGTTAGACCTTACTTGTTACTCCAAATGACCATTGAGCGCTTGGTGTCTGCATGACTATTTTTCTGCTCCCACATTGTTTTTGGAGCCTTTCTGAACCAGGCTCTTTTCTTGACTCCAGGTTGGTCCGACTGTCAGTATTTTCAACTTTTATCTTGAAATGGTCTTGATGCATCTGGAGGGCAGGAGGCAGAAGACAGACAGTCGATGTTCAACAAGCCTTGAAGACCTTTCAGATGTGCAGAAGCTTATGAGACGAGAGAAAACTCTTTCGCCAAAGGAGAACAAGATCCTGAGGACCAAGTAAGGAGTAGGAGATTTCAGATCAAGAGAAGCAGTTCCCTCTTTGGTGCCTTGACTTTGTGAACCACTCCAACATCTCCATCCACGGGGTTCAAGGTGGAATCACCTTAAGTGAAGTTAATAACATGGAGAGATGGTCAGGGTCAACTCCGCCCCCTGGACCAACGATATCCGTGGCAGACATTAAAAGGTAGGGCTGTGGACATAAAACTTTCCTTTGGTAAAGGCCAAAGCCTTGCCCTGCTGCATTAGTTTGCAGGTAAGCTTGCAGACAGCTGGGGTCTGTCCCTGACTGGGAACATCAAATTCACTACACCTCATGACTCCTCCAGCTGCCAGCAGACAGTTGGCTTTAAAAGATGCAAAAGACAGAACTGACAGGTAGGGACAGTTAGGGCGAGGGACCTGAAAACCAACACAAGAGGTCAGAAGTTATTCTCTGAGCTGATACTGAGTGACCACTTTGACATGACAGATGCTCTTCAGATGAAACGGTGATCTTTAGGTAAATCTTACATTTATTGGTTTGGTGTTTTTTAAGTTTGTTGCAGCCTGAAGAGAGGCAGAAGAAGAAGAAGACAGAGACAGTCGCTGTGAAGAGACCTCACAACAGAAAACATCCATCACGATAACCAAGTCCATCACTGAGACACAACAACCAGCTGACTGCAGGTCAACTACATGAGCGAGGGGCAGGGAGGAGGGGGGGGTCAACAGCCATAATAGTGATATTTAGACAGTGCCAGATCCGTACAAATCCTGAGAGGGAGGCAGAAATGGTGCAGAGCTGATTCTGTCCGAACATTTGAGGACTAAATATTTGTAATCTTTATTACAGAGGAACAACATGGCAGAAGACTTAGAGCATGTCAAACACACTAACCCCCAAAACACACATCAGCTGTCTGTGCAGCAACACTTAGATCACGAGTGCCCACTCTTACCAGAGCAGAGCAGATCAAGATATCACAAGGTAAAAAAAGAAAAAAGATACTGAACAACATCTTATCTCTCTGGGTCTGAGGCTGACTCGCCACTTGTTTACTTCATGGTTTGACAGATGGAGAGATCAGCCGAACTTGACTATGCTCAACTCAGTCTTGGTACCAGGTACTTCCTCCTGTAGCAGATTGTTTGAGTCAAATTGTTACCTACAGGTCTATGACCTGAAGAGGGGCCTCATTTATAAAGCTTGCTTGTGCACGAGGTAATAATAATAATAATACATTTTATTTAAAAGCACCTTTTATGACAAGGGCACTGTACAGGATAAAAGCAACGACAATAAAATCAAAAATAAAACACAACAGACAATGACGGATAAGTGGATGGAAATGGCAAATTCATGTTAAATGGAGTTTGCGGTCCAGACCAGGTGGGTGTTGGGCCTGGATTTGAAGAGGGAAAGAGCTCAGATTTCTGAGGTCTGGAGGGAGAGAGTTCCAGAGGTTGTTGTTGAGGCGGGCACAGTGACGTGGATGGAGGAGGTTATATGGAAGGGCGAGGTTGTGGATGGCCTTAAAGGTGTAAAGGAGCAGTTTGAATTCAAGTCTATGCTTGACCAGGAGCCAGTGGAGCTGCTGCAGGATGGGGGGATGTGAAGGTGGGAGGGGGTTCTGGTGCATATTCAGGCAGCTGAGTTCTGTACCAGGAGAAGTTTATGGAAGGACTTTTGGGGAAGGCTGAAGAGGAAAGAGTTACAGTAATCAGTGACAAGGCTATGAACAAGAATGGTGGCAATGTGACGCGTGAGGGAGGGGCAGAGATGGTTGATGTTGCGGAGGTGGAAGTAGGCAGATCGGGTGATGTCATTGATGTGAGTGGAGACTGGAAGGACAAAAAGCGACGCCACTTGTAAGTGAAGTTTGGGATTTATAAAAAACAAACTTGATGGGAGAATATGCACACCTCCACAGCAGCTCTGACTCTGCTGCATGCACAAAGTCTGGAGAAATGGGAAACTGCGACCACAACAGTAGAGGGGTGAAATTAAAGACAGCTCTGTGAAATGGATATATTAATATGAAATAAAAGAATATTATACATTTCACAACATGTTATCATATATGAAGGATATATTTGCAAAAACGAAGAGAGAGGAAAATTTGTTTTGATGCCCCAGGAACTTCGCAAATTAAATATGGGTGTACCCACACACCTAGGCCATATCACTGAATCAATTATGTTCTGTCATTGTGCAACAGACCTTACATATTTGAATGAAATCCATTCAAACCGGACTGTTACCATGTTTCAAAATATGCCATACAAATAGTTTTATACTAATAATACTTGTAATTAAAACAACATGATCCGTGCACAAAACTGCTGATCAGTTACACCTGTAGCTGTTCAGGAAACTAAGTGATGGCTGGATATAAAAGGGCACGCACTCACAATGCGTAAAGACACACAGTGGCATATCTGGCACTGCTGGAGGAGCACAGGACACTATGGCACATTTGGCACATCTGTGGCCCCCTCCACCTCTGTCACTTTATCGCCTAGCAGGGATTCCCTGATGATCCCAGACAGCTTTTTGTATGTGGGGGGTGAGTCCCTGTGTGCCCCCTTCCCACCTGTCACACAGACACTCTTTCTATGAAGACCGATTCACCTTTTCACCTCCACTCTTACGTCAGGTCATATCTTTTTTTCTTCAGCCACGGTCCAAGCCTCTGAGGCAGCATCAGCCACATGCTTCCTGTGGTGCATTTCCTGTTTTTTTCTGGCATATGCCACCTAAAGCGATCTTTCCTATATCAATCAATCAATCAATCAATCAATCTTTATTTGTATAGCGCCAATTCATAACAAGTGTTATCTCAAGACACTTTACAATAGAGCATAAAGCTCTTCATTTTATGGATACACATATATGCATTGATACATATATACATATAAAAATACACATATACATATATATACAAATATATCCATCCAACACCCAACATGAATCCATATAGCCAATCATGAATCCCTCCATCATGCCTCAAGAAAAAACCTTCTGTTAAGCAGCAGGAAATCTTGAATGTGGATTCCAGTCTCATGATGAACAGCAAAGGTAAGAGGTAAGAGGAGACAAGTGGACTAAAGTAAGAACTAAAGTTAGGGACAGATCCATGAACCATAGACCTGTCGTCTGATTTATTAGAGGTTAGCCTCTTGAGATGCTACATCTCATTTTCAGGAGGGTCCTCATGTCTGAATGGTTGTGGTGATCATTTTATAGAAGCATAAGCAATGATATTCTTACTGAAAATAATTATTTATGGTAGTGACGAACTCATGGGTGCCCAGACCACAAGGTCATCCCTACCATATTTGTCTCCGTTAAGTATAAATTTGTTAAAGGCCTCTTGAGATGTGACATCCCATTTTCAGAGGGACCTCATGCCTATGTGGTAATTAAAAAGTAGATACTGTAGATGTATTGATCATGGATATGGAGATCATGCTAATATCTACATGAACAGCTATAATGATAATGGGAATGGAGTGTTCCTCATAAAATGGCCAACTATGTGTCATGTTTATAATTGTAGTACAAAGTTTTATAAACGAGGCCCAGATCTCTTGTGCACATAAAGATTATGAATTCCTGGTGAGCGGTGCTCACAGTGATTCTTCTTACAAGTATGTGTGACTTTTGCTGCAGCCATTTGCACTTCCAGTGTGTCCTCATTGTTCAATTGAGGCTGCTGCTTTGTAGTGGCTCAGCTTGGTTGGTACCTCCCCAGAAGTGATACTAAATGAAGAACCTGGTACCAGGAACAACTCTTAATGGAACACTTGATGTTACTTCAGCAGATGTGATGAGTTAACTGATCGACTGTCTACACGTAGTGTTTAATTCAAAATTTTCCAAGTTCTCTGTGTATCTAACTCCCTGTTTGGGGCATATCCGCTCTGTTCAGATTGACGGATGCTAAATATGGCCCGGTGCTTCGGGAGACAAGTGCTTGTGGCGTGCTTAAAAGATAGATCAATGTGTGGTATATAGAGCCCAAAGCCTGAGTAGACAGAGAGCAATGTGCTCAGATCACTGCAAAGACAGATTATGTGGATGTTGGGGGGTAAAGATCAGATTACTCTAAACTGGAAATAGAACAGAGGGAGAGGGCAGGAAAAGGAGGAGCTACGAGCAGGAAATAAAGGAAGTTTGAAGGTCTACACTCAGGACCTGGACAGAACTGACACAACGACCAACCAACTTCAAAGAAACAGAAACGGGTAGAAACAGAAATAAACAAAGAGAGAGTTCGACCGACACACAGGAAGATGGCAGGAGGCATAATTACCACGCTCATGAGTGATGACTGAGGAGGGGAAGAAAGTGCAGAAAAACAAAATGAGAAAGAAAAAACAGGGGAAGAAAGAAAGAGAGAAAGAAAGTAAGAAACAAAGAAACTGAAGATCACATATAGGGAAAAGAGAAACTTCAAAAAGTCTGATTTAGTTTGAGTTATTTAACAGATGAGCTGACAGGAAGACCGTGCAGGTCAGGAAAATATAATGAAGTACTTCCTCATGAATGTTGTTCAGCTGCTGGTTTTGAGGTCTCATTTTAGTTAATCAGTGTTCAAACTAAAACAGGTGCAGTACAGATGAAGTCAAAGTCAGCTTTAGTCACCAAAATTTATTAAACCAGACTCCAACTGACTCAGATCAACTCAACATGACCTCTTTAATGCTGGAACACAATCATGACCAGAGGCCAGCCTAAATGTTAAATATGATTGAGTGTATCTGGTCCTTCTCTCTCCCCTCTGAAAGATCTTTAACTCCACAGGTCACACCTCCACACTCACACCCATTCACTCTCTGATGGCTCAAAGCAGCAGCAGTTCGTGTTTAGTGCCTTGTCCAAGGACACAGTGACATGTGAAAGCTGGAGCTGAGGTTAAACTTGCAACCCTCTGATTGTCAGTAGAGTGAACTACCAGGCTGAGCCAGTCCAGTGACTGCCAAAGTCCTTCACAGTGTCTGAGACCCAGACCTCACTGTCTAACATACTAAAACCATGAAGAAGCTGAAGCAAGTCCATCAACTCACAAGTCCTTTATACAAGCATCCAACATCTTCTGCTTATCCAGGGCTGGGTCACAGTGACAGTAGGCTAAGAAAGTCAACCAGAACATCCTGAGGCCTTTTCCCAACTGGACCTGCACAAAAGACCTCTGACCACCTGCCTCAGCTGGTTATCAGACTTTGTTCTAACATTCACCCAATGGAAATGCAGAAGATGTAGCACCACTTGGCTTTTCAGTCTCCCCCGCCCAGCTTACCCCCACTGTAGAAACCCTGAGACGATTGAACCCCTCGCTTGAGGGAAATAATCACTGTCCACCTGGAGATGGCACTCAGAGAGGCTTAAAGGTGCTTATCCTCAATCCACTCTGACCCAGGCCACAAAGTGCCCCAATGCCTTGACAGGCAAATGGTGAATGGACTTGAGCTGGTATAGTCCTGTTCTGCTTCACACAGCAGGTCATACCTGTGCATTCACACCCCGTCACTGTCACATTCACTCACTGATGGTTGGAGTTTCTATGTCATTTGTCCATCAGCATCAGGCTAACACTGAAAGTGACTGCACCTTGAGATCCTGTCCATGAAATACACATCAACAGGAACCACCCTGAAAGCGGACAACACCCATCTAGGATGTGTGCAACTCTGTGCCAAGGGCGCAGACCGAACTCTTCCTCTGATTATTCAGGGACCAGGTGACACCTGATCTAAGTTCCTGCAGCACCCCCTTAAAGACCTCCCAAAAGGACAAGGGCTTACACCTTCTCGAAGTTCACTGCACCTATTGATTGGATCAATGAGCCTACATGTTTCCCACAGATGCTCTAAGAGGGTTTATAGCTGATGCACTGTGCCAAAGTCAAGATGTAATCTGCAGTTCCTGCTAAATCAGAGGTTAATGATCTACCAGAGCTTCCTTTGCAGAACCTTCAAATAGATCAATATTTAGATCAATAGATCAAATAGAACACCCTGCCACAGACCTCCACACAACACTGAAGAGTCGTGTCAGACAAGTGTAGCAAGATGTAACTTGAAAAAACCTGTAGGAACAGGAAAGGTCTTCAAAACACCTCAGTCCTCCCTGCCTGTGCCTTCCTGGACCATGGTCGTCAATCTCCTAGAGACATGTGGCGCCATCAAGTCTGTCTTTAATCCCTGCAAAGTACCACGAACAGACATCGGTGTGGATGCAAGAGATTTGTTTACCACTTTTGGACTTTCTTTCTTAACAGCCATTGGCTGAGACCTAATAGTGTGTCCAAGGACAGTTCCTTCCCAAGTCTTAAATAATTCTTAGGTGGCACCTAAGTTGACCCTTGACCTCTCTGCTCAGTTGAACACCTCATCGGCTCCAGATGTGGTCTCTGTCCACACAGAAAACCCACAAACCTTTTAAACTCTTTAAATGAAACAATGGACACATCTAACAATGTGATATTTTATCCTGTCATGACAAATGCTTTCTAATGATGTGACTTGTGTGTTTTTAGCTCTAAAAATACCAAAGTTATGAGAAAGTTGGATTATCATTCTGTTATATTGAAGAATGATTATAATAGGATTTCTACACCTTAAGTTTTGGTAGCATACCACCCCAAAGGCATGTTAACTTATATGTCTTAAATTAACCACATCTATTTTGTTTAATTGATTTTTTAATAAGATTTGAATTGTTTAATTCTTTCTTATACTTTACATATATAGTACTTGGTATCAAATTGATCACCATGAGATTTCCTATCCAGTTGGGGTGCTTATATTTGATGTTTAATCAAAATACAACTTAATTTTGGCCAAATATAAATTGATAAAGCTCTGTTACTCATCTAAAGGCCCTCCCCCTTGCGACTAGCTTAAAACCAGAGAGACATGTGCTCTCTCTCTTCTTCCTCCTCTTCTTCGTCATCACTTCTTTTTGACTTTCACGTCTATTTGGCTCCCTATATTTATCCTTAATTCTTTTGTCTAAGTTTTTGTAGCCCGCCGATACTTTCTCTATAAGCCAGTAAGACTTCAAAGATTTGCTTCATAGTAAATGGATTTTCGTTATTAATTTCAGAATAGTATTCGTTTGGCCAACGAATTCTTGACTTTTGGAATTAGTTACAAATCAATTTTTTTTATACAATCGAGACATCAACGCTCCAAGCTCCAGCTTCACCTTAAACAGAACGTGCCAGTCCAATCTAAGATGATACTTCTCTCCCGGGAAACCTGGGACCAACCTGCTCACATCGGAACATCCTCCCTGGATCCATCTGGATCGAGTGGAGGATAGAGTGTGGACTTCACTCTCTGGGACGACTCCAAACCAGAACAGTCCTCCAAGCTCTCCAGTAGCTCAGGACCAGTTTGAGATCCGATCATAAAAGCTTCACGAAGTAAGGCGCAGTTCTCCAGTCATTTCAGATGGGCTTGAGTGTGTCTTGGTTAATTCTCAAATAATTTCCCCTTGATTTGACCTTTTACAAGTAGGTTAATTCGTGAAATTAATCCTCTATAGCCACTCCATATGCTTCAATGTTCCTTGAGGGTTCATATCTTCTTTCCTGATTGACAGCATCATTGATTCAGTATAACTCTGACATTTATTCCTTCTTCAGTGTTTGTTTTATTTTATTTTGTCTTATATATTCATTTAATAAATCACCCTTATATTTAAAGTTCTGTCTGTTGGTATTCTATTTGGAAGATTGACATCACTGCATGAGAGTTCTGTCTTTAGATTTGAGATTGATTAAACTAATAAGTTTGACTTCATTGACTTCATTAATCTAATTTAAATGAAATAATTAATAAATCAATTAATTAAGTTAATTTTGCCTTTTTTGTATAAAAAAGATGGTGCCCCTTTAATTAATGAGAGCAAAACTGGTCATGAAATGAATATTAATTTCTTTAATTAATATCCAATAATATCCAGAAAATAATCGCTACTCAAGGCAGCACAAGGTCCAGAGGCCTCAGCATGAAGAACCTCTTTCATCCCTGGAGGAGTCTTAACTACCTCAGCAGCCTCTGACAAGGATATGGAGGAGCCTTCATGATCTTTGGACTCTGCCTTATCAGAGATCATGTTGGTTGGGCTCAATTGTTCCCGTCACCTTCAATAATCCAAGCATGACTCCATTCCTGGGCTGTCAAATGGTTTACCAGAATATATATGGACCACCCAGAAGTCTTCCTGCATGGCCTCCCTAAAGTCCTCTCATCTGGTTTTTACTTCTGTTATCATTGAAGACAGTTTTTGGCACGACCTGTCAACTGCTCCCAGAGACCCATGGGCTACCATGGGCTGCTCCTCAAGATGATGTCCACCACTATGTTTGAGGCTGCCATCCAAATAACCTTCAGACCACAACCTCTGGCAGCAACCTTCATCTATGTCCAAAGGCCAAGCCCATCTGACATCCATCTGACATATTTCCTCTGTTTTCAAGGCCACTTCATTCAGCAGACAGGAAGGACTGCAGGATCAATGCGTTGCTGCTACCACACAAAATCCAAGGATGGGTCCAGTTGTCAGCCATCTTCATCAGTGACTGTGGGTCAGTGGAAAATCTGGCAATCACCCACCAATGAGGTTGGCAGCCTGTTTTCCAGCTTCTGCTGTCCCATGTCCATCGATTATCGTAGTGATGGACAGTCTAACATCAGTGTGTAAATGTAGTGTGAATGGGTTGGTGTGACCTGCAGGGCAAAAAACAGAACTAGTCCAGATCAAATCCACTTACTACAGGGGACCTCCAGGATCTCAAGATCAGTTTTTCTCCTCATTACTCACCAGACAGTAGATCCACTAAGGAAATGTCTGGCTAGGTTCTTATATTCCCCATTATTTGGCTGACTTTGGTCTACTGTTAGTAAGCATGGGACCATTACAGCCCGTCTCCCCATGCACACCTTCTACCGCTTATGCTCTTCATGGTTCAGAATACTAAGCTGACTTTGTCATTTCAATCAATACTGCACCCACGTTGATATATGTGAGAATTATCCAGCAGTCACTCTTTTATCAGTTACCTGCAAAAAAACTTTTTTAAAAACCTCAAAGCAGTTTCTTAAATATTTTAAGATCTCCTGTTTGGGATCGTCCTTCTGAGCAAAAACTGAAAACTGAAGGATGACCAAACACTTCAAGCAGAGATGTCACACCAAATCATTGGCACACACCTGTGGACTTACTGAAATGTGATCAAACCTGAACCACAGTGCTTAAGTAACAGAGAACTTATGTATGGACAGTAGGGTTTGAATGGGATTGTGGAAAACCTCAAAGATCCAAGAGACCATGAGACAGGTGGATTAGAAACACTGAGCCCTGGTGGGTTTGGGATGAAGTCTGTTTTGGTGGACTTACCATAATGAATGATGTGACCTAAGGTCTTTGTATCTGTCAGCACTTTTACTCATGCCGAGGTCAGACTGAACAACGCATAAATGATCTTAGTCATGCAGTTTAAAACTTTAGGACCTGCAGCCCTGAAGATCAGTCCTATCATCTGTAGTGTCACAGGGTCAGGACCTGAATCACAGGTTTGGATGGGCCGATCAGGTCATATCATCTTATCCACTTCCCTCCATAACAACCAAATATTTAGTCTCCTATTCATGTGGAGACGCTGTTTGATCACCTGTGTACCACTAATAAAATCCTAAGGAGTCTTGTGTTGTTTTTTCATACCCAGTCAATCACATCTTGGGATTTTGGATTGGCACCTGGGGTAGCCAACCAAAATTCAAGAAGGGCCAGGCCGCCAATTTGGCCACGCCCTTATTCAGTTCACCAAAGTGTAATGACTTCCTACTACTAGAGAAATGCTGGTCTGATGTTACAGAGCGACGTCTTTGACCAAAGGAAGATCCATGAGTCTGACCTCGACGTAAAACATGTTAAAATGTCTTTAAAGAGACTGTGAGGAGTTTTTAAGTAATTACAAAAAAGTCTCACTTTTAGACGTATGCCTGATCGAAATACGCACTTATCGATGAGTTTTATAGCATCAAAATAGGTTATCTATAAACGCTATTCTTTAGCCTCCTGGTCGGGTCGGTCAGGGCTGGACTGGCCTGGACACTCAACTTCGGGGAACCAGACAATTAAAACTAGAGCAAATTTATATTATTCAGACACGTCTTAGAGCACCGGGCTGTAAGTAGCGATATATAGCCGGCTACAACTACGATAATAACTTTCCCCCTCATTGCTTGTCGTCACACATCAAAAACTACCGCTACGTAACTAGAAAGAGATACATTACCTCGTCGCTTTGCATCCTGTAAGTTGTTGAAAAATAACTTGTAAAACAATGCAGAGTTCCGACAAAGATCCATGCTGCATTCATTAGCATCACAACAAACACATTTGGCTTCACGTCTCCGGTGCGTTCAAGTTGTAGTCAGAAGTAGGAATTTTGAGCTCCAAGGGGGAAACTAAAACTGGAACGTCTCCCGAAGTCTGAATTTCCTACTGGGAACTCCGGTGAAACCTCGCCACCCCGAGGTGTCAATCTAAGATGGATGCCCCCAGTGTGAACAGTTATTTAGCTCCTGTAACAATCAATTTATTTGCACTTCTGACTGGGGTGTGTCACTCTAGATCAGCTGTATACATAGTATTGTTAGACTTATATTTACAAAAATGCTGCCATACATTCTTCATACAACAACGCAGGGCGTGCTAACAATGGCTAACAATAGCCTGGTAGATCTGCATGTTTTTTTTCTGACTTCAACTGGAACCCGATAAGTCGGAGATGATGTCACTCCCATTTCCGAGGTTACAGGAACGCAGCATTACGCCGGCGATAAATTCTCCTCATAGCACCTTTAAATAAAAATCTTCATAGATCAAATTATTTATTAAGGTTTGTTTCTGTTTTAACTGGATCAATACTGAAGTGTAAGCATTAATGTGCAACTGATGATGATGAAGAAGAAAAACATTTTTAACATGAAAAGAGACTCATAAACAATGAATCTGATCATACTGACCTGATCCCTCCTCCGTCACCATGCCTAGACCTTCAGCCTTATTCTGACGCTCGAACGCATTCAGATCCAGGACACTGAAACACACAAAGAGAGCTTTAATGGACAAACAAACAAACAGGATTTAAAGAAACAAACAAACAACGAAGATTTTGATATACAAACACACAAAGACTCACACACAGATCACACAAACAAACATACAAACATATTATATGTTTGTATGTTTATGAACAAACACAATCAAACAAACAAACAGAAGTTTAATTAACAAACAAACAAATACACAGACAGAGGGGTATTCCACTAAACTGGCTAAAACAGGCTGGGCTATCACCGGTAAGCGTGGCTTGAATAAGTGGCAACTTTAATCTCAGCTGCAGGTCGTTCCACTAACGAGGCTTGGCTGTCTTTGAGAGATGCTTATTCAAGCCAGGCAGATCCAAGCTGAGGTTGAGCCTGCGTCTGCGGGAGATAAAAAGCCCAGACGAGCCGATTGTCGAAATGACGAATTCATGTCAAAACCAGAGCAGAGACGATCTAAAACTCCTCATGGAGTTGTATGAGGACTGCAAGGGGAAAGTCACAAAAAGGGCAGCACAGTTGCAGTTAAAAGAACCAGAACCACTGCCTGGCAAAGCATTGCTGACTGTTTAAAGTAACTGTTTTATCAATTCTAAAGTGTATGTATATATATATATATATATATATATATATATATATATATATATATCTGTGGCGGCTGCTGGTCAGTCAAGGAGGGGAAGCTCATTTTTTTTCCAGCCTACATCATAATTTTGTTTATTTATCTAAATGGTCTGTGACCCCGTTTGGTGTCTTTTCCAGGGATTTTATTCCCCAAAACTCACTTTTGACCAGACAACACATTTTGTGACAGCACTTCCAGTGAGCCAGCTCACCTTGTCATAACAGGAATGCTGAAAAGACCTGTTTCTTTTCCCCACCTTTTGCACTAAATCAATCTTAGGAGTTGATCTGCCCTGCTGTTTTACTCTGATTTTCTCTTTGTAAGGAAAACTATCAAATGGCTTCGCAAAAATCTGGTCCACAACATTCATACTATCTGCCATGATGTGCAGCATGCTAGCAGCTGGAGCAGCTACGTGAGACTATTGACTGGCTGTGAGTGTGAGTGAAAGGGAGAGAAGATCCGCATCTGCTCGTTGGTGAAAAGAAAAGTGGCAGGAGAGAGTCTTCAAACACAACGCTAGTCGTTTTTAAGAAAGATAAAGTCACTGGAGATTGATAAAGCCTCCGGATCAGTCCAGAACAACTGAATGTAAAACTTAGAAGATGCTGCAGTAAAGGATGATACTTCAAGATCGCTGATTGGCTCATTTCACTGTCAATCAAAAAGGGATTCGGCCTCAGACAGATCATCCAATCATCACGCAGAAGCTGAGCGTCCAGGCCAGCCCACTGCCTCATTGACTCCCAGGCTGTGTCCGAAATGGCATACTAACGTACTACTCATACTAAGTGTGACGTCAAAATGAGTATGTAGTGTGTTCACACTGGATAGTATGAAAAGATTGAGTGTGCGAGAAATACCCGGATGTATACTATATCGGAAAAAATGTTAAGTATGCGAGGTGGGCATACTACTCACACTCAACCGCCCCACAATGCATTGCGAGCCCCATAATGCATTGCGGCATACACGACCGACCGGCATTCAGCTAAAAATCGGCGACTAACAAACTTCCCATTTTCAAAATAAATGCGTCTCTTATTGTCTCCTTTTAGTTCTTTAACGCTTTTGTAAATTGGCTCTTGTTTTGGAGCCGACCGGAAGTTTCGTCGATAGCATAATAGCGGCATAGCGGAATGTCCGAAACGTCGAAATGAAATTTGTATCCGTGCGTGTTATGGCTCAAATGACCACATTTTGGTAT
>JAZDUH010000386.1:12980000-13247500 GCA_036419115.1 Scarus forsteni
ATGGTGTGGGGCTGCTTTGCTGGTGACACTGTTGGGGATTTATTCAAAACTGAAGGCATACTGAACCAGCATGGCTACCACAGCAGCCTGCAGCGACATGCTATCCCATCTGGTTTGCATGTAGTTGGACCATCATTTATTTTTCAACAGGACAATGACCCCAAACACACCTCCAGGCTGTGTAAGGGCTATTTGACCAAGAAGGAGTGTGATGGAGTGCTACTCCAGATGACTGGCCTCCACAGTCACCGGACCTGAGCCCAATCGAAATGCTTTGGGGTGAGCTGGACCGCAGATTGAAGGCAAAAGGGCCAACAAGTGCTCAGCATCTCTGGGAACTCCTTTAAGACAGTCAAAAACCATTTCAGGTGGCTACCTGTTGAAGCTCATCAAAGAGAATGACAAGAGTGTGCAAAGCAGTAATCAGAGCAAAGGGTGGATACTATGAAGAAACTAGAATATAAGACATGTTTTCATTTATTTTACACTTTATTGTTAAGTACATAATTCCACATGTGTTCATTCATAGTTTTGATACCTTCAGTGAGAATGTACAATGTAAATAGAGATGGAAATAAAGAAAAAACATTGAATGAGAAGGTGTGTCCAAACTTTTGGCCTGCAGTGTTTATATACCCATACATGACTGTATAAATGTACATACATATATATGTATATGTATTTTTATATGAATAGATGACACAGTATAGTCTGTTTCATTGTTTTTGTGAAATGCAAAGGTGGTATTCATTATCTTACTTGTAGGCCTGATTCATATTGTTGATTTGACAAACATATGCAACATTTGTAATGTGTAACATACAGTAGGTAACACATAAAACAAAAGAAGGAAAACTTAGAAAGAAATGGGCAACTTCATGGGGTGATGTTTCATCAAATGTTGAATAAAACAGTAGAAAAAACATGTTGGCTTACAGAGGAGATGTCATTTTTTACTGTTGTGCCCAAAAGTTTACACCCCCCAGCAGAATTTCTGATTTTGTGGCCTTTTCTCAGAAAATATGAATGATAACACAAAAACCTTTCTGTCACTCATGGTTATTGGTTTGGTGAAGACATTTATTGAAAAAAAGATTAGTTTACTCTTTTTAAATAATAATGACAACAGAAACTTCAATATTGACCATGTTCAAAAGTTTACACCCCCCAGTTTTTAATACTTTATATTTCCTCCTTTAACATCAATAACAGCTTGAAGTCTTTTGTGGTAGTTGTGGATGAGGGTCTTTATTTTCTCAGATGGTAAAACTGCCACATTCCTCTTGGCAAAAAGCCTCCAGTTCCTGTAAATTCTTTGGTTGTCTTGCATTAGCTGCACGTTTGAGATCTCCCCAGAGTGGCTCAATGATATCGAGGTCAGGAGACTGAGATGGCCACTTTAAAACCTTCACTTTATTCTGCTGTAGCCAACTGCAGGTTGAGTTGGCCTTGTGTTTTGGATCATTGTCATGTTGGAACATCCAAGAACGTCCCATGCGCAGCTTCTGGGCCGATGACTGTAAATTTTCCTCCAGTATTTTCTGATAACATGCTTCATCCATCAATTTTGACCAATTTTCCTATGCCTTTGTAGCTCACGCATCCCCAAAACATCAGTGATCCACCTCCGTGTTTCACAGTAGGAATGGTGTACCTTTCATAATGGACCTTGTTGACTCCTCTCCAAATGTAACATTTATGGTTGTGGCTAAAAAGTTTAATTTTGGTCTCATCACTCCAAATGACTTTGTTCCAGAAGTTTTGAGGCTTGTCTGTGCTCTTTGGGGTATTGTAAGCGGGATCTTTTGTGGCATTTGCGTAGAAATGGCTTTCTTCTGGCGACCCAACCATGCAGCCCATGTTTCTTCAAGTGTCTCCTTATTGTGGATCTTGAAACATCCACCCCAATTTTTTTCAGAGAGTCTTGTATTTCAGCTGAAGTTATTTGAGGGTTTTTCTTTGCATCTCGAACAATTTTCCTTGCAGTTGGAGCTGAAATTTTTGTTGGTCTGCCTGACCGTGGTTTGGTTTCAACAGAATCCCTCTCTCTCCACTTCTTAATTAGAGTTTTAACAGTGCTTCTTGGTATCCTCAGTTCCTTAGATATCTTTTTAAATTCTTTTCCTGTTTTATACAGTTGGATTACCTTTTCTCGCAGATCCTTTGACAATTCTTTTGCTTTACCCATGACACATAAATTTCAACGCAGCACTGAGTGAAAGATGCACATGTCTGTCAGGAGCTCAGAAACTGAGCTTTTAAGCACACACTGTGAATACAAGCTAATAGATCACAGGTGAGGATGGTTACCTTTAGTAGACATTCAAACCCATTTGTGTCAAATTTTGTGCATTTTATCAGGCCAAAACTGTCAGGGCATGTAAACTTTTGAACAGGGTCAATATTGAAGTTTCTGTTGTCATTATGATTTAAAAAGAGTAAACTAATCTTTTTTTCAATAAATGTCTTCACCCAACCACTTACCACGAGTGACAGAAAGGTTTTTGTGTTATCATTCATATTTTCTGAGAAAAGGCCAAATAATCTGAAATTCTGCTGGGGGGTGTAAACTTTTGGGCACAACTGTAATTAGGGATGATAGTGCTACAGTACCCTGCATTTAAATAAGGGAGAAGACACAAATGAGCTTGTTCACAAATAAAGTAGTTATTTCATCATTGGCATCACCTTTAGGTTATCATCATGATCAGATTGGACCGCTGGTAAAAGGAAGGTATTTTTATGGAAAGCTGTGGCTGTTGTCACCTTCTACTTTTTTATAAGACAATCTTTGCCGTTATCCTGTTATGTGTTGACTGTACTTTAAGGCTGACAGAAGAAAGAAAATGTGAAATTTTCAAATAGTTACCACTGCTGGGATCGAGCCCACGGTGCAGTGAAAAGCACAGCTTACTGTGACTCTTGACCTGCACCCTAACCTCTCACCCACCTACTGTCCTGAACAGCTGATAAATAGTGCAGTATCTGACGTGTGTTGAGTCATGGTTATCCCGGTGTTGCTAAAAAAAATGATCCCCATTTTTGTTTCCGAACAAGAACGTCATTTATTACAGACCAAGATGAATTTGATGAGAGACATGCAGTTCCCAAGGCGTCCTTCTGAAGCTCGTCGGAACCTTCTCTGAGACGGAGCTAAAGTTAGCTTGACTGTTAGCCTGTCCGGGACCAGGCTTGTTGCTCTGGCTGTTACCATGGTTACCAAGCCAGGCTATCGAAGCTGACCGAAATAAGACAGGCTTTGAGCTAAGCCAGCTTCATGGAATACCCCCACGTTTTAACTAGATATTGATAAACAAACATTCAAACAAACAAACAGGATTTTCATGAACACAAAAACATGGCTAAAACATGCAAACAAACAGGATTTTGATAAACAAACACAAACAAGCACACAGTCAGAGTTTAAACCAACCAACAAACAAACAGTATTTTAATAAACAAAAAACACACTGTTAAAACAAGCAAAGCATAAAAACAAAACTGTGTAAAATCTTATTTTTATAAACAAAGAAACAGGATCCTCTGTTTTTTTTTAGTTTATTAGTACCTACATAATATTAATAATCCTATGTAATGATAGCTGGCTGACTTGCTTAAAGTTGTCCTGAATATAAGAAGTGTTTTCCTTTGTAGATCAATAGTAAAGTCCTTTAAACTGTTGAACACAATTACACAAGAAGTGGTGTATGTTGTGCAGTGCAGTGGGTAGTAATGTTAGACGAAGGCTACAATATCAACTGCTCTCAATTCAGAACTGTATATTCGACAGGGAGAAGATTTACGTCTGTATAACTCCTGAAAACCTGTGTGTTTGTTCACATCTGATCTCATTTTATCATGCAGAGATGAATTGATTAACTCCTCTCACTGATTGGCTGAGGAGCATCTTGTGACTTTTTGGACGGACTATTTGGTAGGTGATCTCACAGACTAGACAAGCAGCTCTACTAATGTCAAAAATAATAATATGAAGATCGTGGGTCCAGGATTAGGATTAAGGAGCAGCAGAGATGTCTAATGGTCTCTCTGGAGAAGGAAGATCCTGGAGATGGTCATAGTAGAAACAGTTCACTGCTGTTGAACTCTACTGCACGTCTTTGGTCATTGGGCTATTTTAATCAGAGAGAATAACATGACATTCATCTCCTAAAACCCACAGAGCGTCAGAGCAGACCTGTGTGTCTGTGGGCTACAGAGCAGGGCTGAGGTCCAGTGAGGACCAGAGTCAACCTCCTGTGGTCCTGCTGTTTCTGTGATTAAAACTAGCATGTCTGTTTACCTGCAGGACTGCATGAGACCGGCCAAGCTCTGGAAGAATCCAACGTCCTTCTTGTCCTTCAGGTAGTCCAACATTTTCTGTGATGGGACAGGACACACCGGTCAGAGCAGCAGAGACACAAAGAAGTACACGTGACCATGTGTGTTACCATGTAAACATGTTATCAAGTAAACATGTAACTGTGTATGTGTGTTAACATGTAAACATGTTATCAAGTAAACATGTAACCGTGTATGTGTGTTAACATGTAAACATGTTATCAAGTAAACATGTAACTGTGTATGTGTGTTACCATGTAAACATGTTATCAAGTAAACATGTAACCGTGTATGTGTGTTACCATGTAAACATGTTATCAAGTAAACATGTAACTGTGACCATGTGTGTTACCATGTAAACATGTTATCAAGTAAACATGTAACCGTGTATGTGTGTTAACATGTAAACATATTATCAAGTAAACATGTAACTGTGTATGTGTGTTACCATGTAAACATGTTATAAAGTAAACATGTAACTGTGTATGTGTGTTACCATGTAAACATGTTATCAAGTAAACATGTAACTGTGTATGTGTGTTACCATGTAAACATGTTATCAAGTAAACATGTAACCGTGTATGTGTGTTACCATGTAAACATGTTATCAAGTAAACATGTAACCGTGTATGTGTGTTACCATGTAAACATGTTATCAAGTAAACATGTAACTGTGACCATGTGTGTTACCATGTAAACATGTTATCAAGTAAACATGTAACTGTGTATGTGTGTTACCATGTAAACATGTTGTCAAGTAAACATGTAACTGTGTATGTGTGTTACCATGTAAACATGTTATCAAGTAAACATGTAACCGTATATGTGTGTTACCATGTAAACATGTTATCAAGTAAACATGTAACCGTGTATGTGTGTTACCATGTAAACATGTTATCAAGTAAACATGTAACTGTGTATGTGTGTTACCATGTAAACATGTTATCAAGTAAACATGTAACTGTGACCATGTGTGTTACCATGTAAACATATTATCAAGTAAACATGTAACTGTGACCATGTGTGTTACCATGTAAACATGTTATCAAGTAAACATGTAACTGTGTATGTGTGTTACCATGTAACATGTTATCAAGTAAACATGTAACTGTGTATGTGTGTTAACATGTAAACATTAGGGGTGTAACGAAATGGTCAACTCAGGAAACGATACGAAATACGAAACAGGGCCCGCGATACGAAATAAAGATGAAGGAAAATCCCCAACAGTAGGAAGTTGTGAAAAAATCTAATTTTCTTTATTTTCTTCCTAATGCAGACATACAAAAATATTGCTGCATCAGTACAAAATAAATGCTCTTTGAAAAAAAAACTAAATTGTAGGTTTTTTTTCCCTCATTTAGACTACAGTGCAAATACAAACATAAAATCTCAATAAAAAGTGCTTTGTTGTTGTAACAATCAGGATAACTACATTCTTGAATGAAAAGGAAAACAAATAGCAGTCCTCAGAGCTGCAGTTTAGACCTATACATGTCTGAACTGTGAACTATAATATTTAGCCTATAACAGTGTATATACTTCTGATCTTCAAGTATGATCAAATTCTGTCAACTCAACGGTAGATGCAAAAATCAAATATTGTTTTTTTATGCAG
This sequence comes from Scarus forsteni, assembly GCA_036419115.1. NCBI lineage: Eukaryota > Metazoa > Chordata > Actinopteri > Labriformes > Labridae > Scarus > Scarus forsteni. Next base: position 12,985,957 of record JAZDUH010000386.1, read on the forward strand.
ACTTACACAAACAAAGTGGAGCAGTTCTACTGTTTATGTGTTCAATGTGGTTTTAATGTTTCCTATGAATTGACGGTCAGTGAATGCAGCAGGAGGGCGGGGCGAGCGGGTCAGAGTTCAGAAGGGGGGAGCTGTGTGTGTGTGTTTGAGCGAGGAGGGAGAGAGCCGTACAGGAGGTGTAGAGATACTACTCACTGTTTTGTTCGGGAATTAAAATTGAAGTTGGCATGGTCACAGCCCACAGTGACTGTTAAATAAAAGCAGGTATTCGCAAGCTGCAGGTGGTTGTTCTCGCCACAGTATACGGCGAACTGTTGCGGCATATTTTGCACGCAGTTGTTGTTTTGTCCGCAATCTTCTCACCGTTCTCTCGTCTTTTAGATGGGAAGCCAAAATAGGTCCACACAACCGATTTATCTGACGAAGGAGCGTCAGCTAATTCATCCGCTTCATCCTCCTCCTTATTGCAGCTGGTGTTTTGCTACGGGAGGCGAGGAGGGTTTATTTCGTCCTTTTATTTCGAGTGTCTTTGATTTTTATTTCGTCATTTTTTATTTCGCGAAATTTCGTGGCACGAAATTTCGTTTCACCCCTAGTAAACATGTTATGTAAATATGAAAAATGTTAGTATTTTTCCATGTTAACATATAAACAATTAAAAATATACCATATACCAGAGTGGAGCAGGGGCACCTCCACAATCAGAGATACACCAGATTATTCTAAAGTGGTTCAGGGTGTGGAAACTTCGTTTTTTGTTTATTTCTGTTTCCTACAGCCATGATGCGTGCATGATGATTTTTGAGTCTTGTTTTTTTAGGAAATGTGGTTGACCTTCCACCATCAGGAGTAACCATAATGTCTGAAGTATAACGAGTGACGCTGTACCTGCTGTACGGTTGAGTTTCCTCCGTTCAGGATGGCGATGCCCAGCTTCAAAGTGGACGCCACCATCAAACCCATCTCACCTGGGGACCAACACACACACCATGAGGGTCACAAAGCAGAGGTGTTGTGGTGAAGTACTCAGGTGACAGTGGTGTGGTATTAGTGGGCAGAGTCAGAGGTTCTATTTACCTTTGCTGGCACTGATGGTCTGTAGAACCATCTCTGCTGCTCCACGATCATGAAGACGAGCCTGCTGATACAGCAGCTTCTGCTTCTCCATCTCCTTTTCCTAAAACAAACAGTATAGATGTATTTGACGTAGAACAGCATGTCTGATATACACACACAGAGGAGTCTGCTGATAGAACAGCTTCTGCTTCTCCATCTGACATGTCGACGATTACGTCTCCACGGCCTCCACACTGACTCTACCACACATGTATGAACTGCAGCTGCGCCTAGCTAACTCTTGACAGCATACAGAAAAGCTAAGCTAAGCTGCTGAACTGATGGACAGAAATAAAAAAGAAAGAAACCTACTTCAAAACTCTTGACCTCTCCATCTTCATCTTCTTCATCATGACAGCTCTGAGGGACAAAGAAGAACACCGATGATCAGACCGATGATCAGACCACATCAGACCGATGATCAGACCAATAATCAGACCAATGATCAGACCGATGATCAGACCGATGATCAGACCAATGATCAGACTGATGATCAGACTGTTGATCAGACCGATGATACATCTGACCAATGATCAGACCGATGATCAGACCGATGATCAGACCATACATCTGACCGTACATCTGACCAATGATCAGACCGATGATCAGACCGATGATCAGACCGATGATCAGACTGATGATCAGACCGATGATCAGACCGATGATCAGACTGATGATCAGACTGATGATCAGACTGTTGATCAGACCGATGATACATCTGACCAATGATCAGACCGATGATCAGACCGATGATCAGACCATACATCTGACCGTACATCTGACCAATGATCAGACCGATGATCACACCGATGATCACACCGATGATCAGCCCAATGATCAGACTGATGATCAGACTGTTGATCAGACCGATGATACATCTGACCAATGATCAGACCGATGATCAGACCGATGATCAGACCGATGATCAGACCGATGATCACACCGATGATCAGACTGATGATCAGACTGATGATCAGACCAATGATCAGACTGATGATCAGACCGATGATCAGACCGATGATCAGACCAATGATCAGACTGATGATCAGACTGTTGATCAGACTGTTGATCAGACCGATGATACATCTGACCAATGATCAGACCGATGATCAGACCGATGATCAGACCATACATCTGACCGTACATCTGACCAATGATCAGACCGATGATCAGACCGATGATCAGACCGATGATCAGACCGATGATCACACCGATGATCAAACCGATGATCAGACTGATGATCAGACCAATGATCAGACTGATGATCAGATCCATTATCAAAAAGACATCACAGATAGCTGGGTTAATTAGGTGGAGACTGAATCAATCAAATATCTGATGTCTCATGATGAGATGAGATGACAGGTCTTACTGTTCAGTACCTTTCCCATGATGTCAGCATATGCCATGTACAGGTTGTCCTCATCCAGTTTACTGTGACACGGAGACAGAACATAGTGAACAACAGCATATTTATTGATTAATGATCTCTTAAATCAAACTTTAGCTTGTTAACACATTAGGGAGGCAGATCAGAGTGAACGTTCTGACTCATACAGGTGTGATGCATGATTTTAACATGCAAGCTGATCAAACCGTGCTCACATCTATGTATGCATGTTGTAGGTTGTATTTACACGTTTATGCACATTTATACTTGTTTCATGTCTGGACATGTATGTTGCATGTACATGTGAACCCTGACCATTTCTCCGTGAGCGCGGTCCGGCTGAATAGCTGGATGAGCTGGTGCAGAGGGTCTATGTGTTTTGTCCCCTCCTCTTCTTCACACACCTCTTCATCTCCTGGTTTCTGAAACAAACACACTTCAGGGTCAGTCTGCAGCTTCTAACACCACAGAAGAAGGATTGTACTTCCTGTATACTCACGGCGAGGTCCTCGATCAGCTTGTCCTCAAAGTAATGCTCCTCTGCCTCGATCCAGAGCTTCTCATAACCCTGCAGGAACAGGTTCACGGCCCGGTGTCTGAGGGGGAAACACATCCATATAAAACACAGGTGTACAGGCTCTGTGGTGTGATCCACCCGCTGCTGTCTCACCTGGGCAGGTTATAGAGAGGGGCCATCCTGAAACAGGCCACCACAGCCCTCTTCCTCTGTTTGGACAGAAGCTTGTGCCACACAGCCTTCTTACTGCGCTGAGGGTGCTCCACCTGACCAGACATTAACACTGAGTCTCTGGGTGAAGTGACCATCAGTGCACACTAAACTAAAGAAAACAACAGCAACACACCTGGTCCAGGTGGAAGAGGACATGAGCGATGTCCAGGACTCGGTCTACAGTCCTCTGAGGGTCACACGAGTCCTCCTGATGGTTTGGAAGATCTCTGTAAAGAGCCATCTGCCAGCGGATCGCGGGGTCCTCCAACTACAACACAGACAAAAAAAGATATAAAAATAACCACAAATATTGAAATTATCATACGGGCAGGTCTACTGTCAGATGGCAGAACATGACAAACACGAACGTGGATTTAAATGTTGTCCTGATACAGATTTATGGCATGATGATCTCTTACCTTCCCCTGTAGATGAAGGCTGTTCCTGATGACTTCCCTGACCTCCTTCTCTGTGTCTTTCTGCCATTAGATAAAAAAAACTTCATCAGATAAGCATTCATTTCTAAGAATAAAATTTTGTCAGAATTCACAAAGACCATCAGACTGAAAACAGTGATCAAAGATTACAGTAAAGGTGAAACACGATTCAGTGTCTGTACTGAAGAGCTCACACTCTGAAGTTTATTAAAAAGAATTAAAGTGTGATTATGCAAAGAAAAAAATAACCCACTTAACAGCTTTCTACCTCTTTATTCCTGCAGAGAAGTCAATATAAATCCAGAAAGAATAAATCCATCATTTGAATGTTGGGAGATGTTTCTATGACAGGCCATCTAACTGGTCAGGTGTGCTTGTTCTCACCTGGTTAAATCGGTTTTTGGCGAGAGCGATCAGTTCATGTTCTCCTGGTGCACAAATATTCAGCCCGACAGGGAGCAGCCTTTTGAGAGTGGCCACGATAAGGCTGGTCTGCATCGAGTATCGATCCCCTTTCCTCTTCATCTTCTTCCTCTCCTGATCCGACACCATGCCCTGAGATAAGAGGACACCAGATATGGTTCATCTGGACATCAGAGGATATTCTGAGTATTATTACACTAATATTCAGATACATAGAGACACTCTGAGGGTATAACACATTATTATATATAAAATTTAAATACATATAACTCTGACACCACACCACGAGGTACTCTGTAGATATACCACCTTATCATATGGGTCCCAGTGACTTTGTGGTCATGTCATTGGACTTGTAACAGCGTGCCTTGGACACTTTGGTGAAGAGAGGGATGAAGCTGTCCCCTGGTAGTGATCAGGGGACAGCACACCACAGAGTCCCCCAGCCTTTCTGGGGGAGGCTTTGGTGGGACCTCCTATCTCTGGAGCTGAGGCTGCCGAGGTGGTCAAAACCTCTGGGGGTGGATGAGATCCTCAAGGCCCTGGATGTTACAGGCCTATCATGGTTGACATGACTCTGCAACATCCCGTGGACACCAGGGTGGTGGTCCCTCCAGGGACTGGAGGGAGTGCTCCAACGCTAAGGGGATCACAAGAGTATGCGTAGCGGACCCCCTGATACGGGCCGTCCGTTCTCTGTCTGATTGGTGTCAGAGTCTGGTTCGCATTGCCGGCAGTAAATCTGACTAATTTCCAGTGAGGGTTGGTTCTAAGGGCTGCCCTTTGTCACCAGCTCTGTTCATTACTTTTATGAACAGAATTTCTGGGCACAGCCAGGGGGTTCTGATCTGGTGACCACAGGATTGGGCCACTGCTTTTTGCAGATGATGTGGTCCTGTTGGCTTCATTGTACTGTGACCTGAAATTCTCAATCCAAGGTTTCCAAGGAGCTGGTGGACAAGCGCAGGGCCATGATGGAGGAGTACCGTCGCTACAGGGAAGCAGCGCTGCAGTCTTACCAAGAACAGAAGAGCATCCGCCTGGAGCTCAGAGGAGGATTGGACACTGATGAGCTGGACAGCAACGTGGAGGACTGGGAAGAAGAGACGATTGAGTTTTTTATCAACGAAGAAATCACTCCCCTTGGAGATCCAAGTGTGAAGCAGCTTGGATGAGAATCAGCACCTCCAAATCTGAGTCCATGGTCCTTGAATTGGGGAGGGTGGAGTGCCCTCTCCAGGTCGGGAATGAGATTCTGTTCCAATTGGAGGAGTTAAAGTACCTCGGGTCTCTCCTGTTCTGCATTGGGAGGAGCCAGATGAGGCGGCTTCGGCATCTAATCAAGATGCCACCAGGACGATTCCCTGGTGAGGTGTTCTGGGCATGTCCCATCAGTAGGAGACCGAGGGGAACATCCAAGAGACGCTGTAGGGACTATGTTGCAGTTGGCCTGGGAACGCCTTGGGATCCCTGGGGAAGAGCTGGATGAAGTGGCCCGTGACACATCCATGCAGAAGATGGATGGGGTCACCTCCTTTTTCCATCTCAGAGATCCGTCTGTGTCCTTCAGAGTCTCCCTGACGAGGACCACACTTCTCCGTCAGACCACAGACTGAGTGTGGACGGAGGTATCTACCTGGTTCAGACTGTCAGGTGGGGTTCTTGAACCATAAACCTACCAGAAGCTAGGCCTTAGCCTGGTATTACTATGAAGACAAATGTGAGATTAATGAGACCCAAATCTTCTCACCTTGGACATCTTACACTTGGTGTCTGTGATGAGGAATGACATGTTGTTGATCTCATTCTGGACCACAAAGTTCTGCTCCTCACGCTTAAAGTTCTGCACAATATATAAAACAACACGAGATTAATGATTAAACCTGATTTCAATTGAGACGACACTTCTGTGGAGTTTGACACTTAGACTCGTAAACAGGGCAGACGTGATTCATGGGTGTTCTTACGTGAGATTTGGCCCAGAAGATGAAGACTTCAGCCACCATACGGAACAAATCCTCAGCCTCAGGACTCGACTCCTTCAACCACCAAGCTCTGACACATAGAAAAGAAAAAAACAAAACAAAATTAAAGGTGCAAGCAGCATTGGTCAGTCCTTTTGAACATCCCTCAAGCCTGTTTGGGAGGGTTTCATCCTTTTGACCTGGTCATAATTGGTCTTTGTAGCTGCAGCTCTGTCAGGAGCCTCAGACTTTACAATGGATGTGTATTACACAGTCCATTTTCCCCCCACATGACCAGCTACTCTGAACTGTCAATCAGTGACTGACATCCTTCTAACAGTTCAATGAGCAGCAGAGCAACTAAAACTTTTATAACACCGCCTCACAGATGCCACAATTTTGACCAAATCTCTCTAAATAAAAGAGGCATTTTAATAGGAAATTTAGTCAGGAATCCATCCATGTAATTTTTAAAGCTGTAGAACTTTTTTTTTTTTTTTGTTGAGGCCTAATTGATGCAGGTTGTGTCTGGAGCTGTATCCTACTCACCCCATTCATTTAAAAGGGTGGAGCTGTGAGGGCTAATTTGGGGTTGACATACTTTAAGGGCTTGTCATTCGGAAACCATTTGGGGAAACAACAGTCCTTCAGAACTTTTGATCAGTATGGCCGACTCTGTCATCTGTTTGCATTTTAGTTTAGTTTAGTTTAGTTTATTTGTTTAGCTCAAGTTTAGTACAAGTACAAAACTGAGCAAGGTGGGAACGAAGCCCCTGCAGGCCTGTACAGAGTTCCACACCTGCCCATAACAATCTCATGACATGCAGGCTAAACACTCAGCAAAAAACAAAAAACAAGACAAAACAAGAGAAAAACAATCAAAAAAACACTACAAACCATAGAAGCAACAACAAGTACATATAATATTCAGGAAAGACGCAGCAAAAGCAAGAAACACACAATTAGAAGGATGAGGACAGGGATCAGGCTGGAAACAGAAGTTTCTTCAAATGCTTTTTAAAAGCAGAATAGGAGGACACTGATCACAGTGGTGCACTTAATTCACTCCAGAGCTTAGGACCTCTAAATGTGATGTTGAACTGGTGTCTAGAAGTCCGTGTCTGAGGTAACAGTAGACTGTTGTTGCTGTGCCTAGTTTGATATGTATGTACCTGTGTGGTGGGGATGAACAAATCCTGAAAGGTGTCTGGAAGATCTTGTATCTTATATATAAACTTATGCATGAGTAAACATTTTTGATAAACATTTACCTTGTCAATGGGGAGTACTTTATATTTTTTAAAAAGGGGAGCAGAGGGAGCAATTCTATTTAAGTGGGATATATATCTGAGATATTTCTTCTGTAGGACATTCAATTTATTCAGGTGTGTAGGGCAGGTTGCTCCCCAGACAACGTTGCAATAATTAATGAATGGGAACAAAAATCTGTAATATAGGGTTAAATAAGCTGAGGAGTGAATTAAGGGAAAAACCTTTCTTAATATGCCAAGCATTTTAGCAGATCTCTTAAGAGACAAGGTCGATATGATCAGACCATTTAAGACCGCTATCTATAATAACTCCAAGGAACTTAGTTTGCTGAACCAATTCAATCTGAGTATAATTGATAAAGATTTTAGCTAATTCTATAGGATAATGTTTATTAATGTTACAAAAAATCATAAAGTTACATTTTTTTACACTAAGGGTAAGTTTGTTCTGTTTAAACCATTCCGCAATAGAGGATACTTCCTCATTTACAGTTTTAATTAAAATATGAAAGTCTTCATGTGAAGCTACAAGGTTCGTATCATCTGCAAATAGAACTGGGAGGAGTTTAGTACATGACATAGCCATGTCATTGATGTAAATTAAAAATAATAAAGGCCCCAGGATTGATCCCTGAGGAACACCAATCATAATTTGTGATTTCTTGGAAGCAAAGCCTGCCAAATGTACATATTACTTTCTGTTGGATAGATAGTTTATGAACCATTTCAGGGCAACATCCTCTAATCCATATCTGTTAAGTTTAGCAATCAATATATCATGACTGACCGTATCGAATGCCTTACTCAAGTCCAGAAAGACTCCAAGGACAATTTTTTTATTATCAAGAGCTGATGAAATATAGTTAACAAGTTGAATGAGGGCATGCTCAGTAGAATGTTGTTTACGAAAACCATATTGGTGTTTATATAAAATATGGTTTGCATCTAGGTGGTTTAATAATCTAGAATAGACCAGCTTTTCTAAGATTTTTGATATGCAAGGTAGAATTGATATTGGCCTGTAATTACTAAATTCCTTGGAGTCGCCTGTCTTGAAGATCGGCACTACTTTAGCAACTTTTAAGTCCTGAGGCACAGTTCCAGTTTTAAGAGACAGATGAAGGATGTGAGTGAGGGGTTTGATGATATGATCAATGGTTTCTTTAATAAGGACACTTTCGATACCATCATGACCATGGGCTGTATTTTTCAATGATAAAACGATACTACGAACCTCCTGTAAAGTTGGTGGGTCAAAATTTCGGAGTGGAGGATACTGGCCCTTGATAATGGAGCAGGGGTCTATGTCAGAACCATTAATGCTGGATGCTAGTTCTAAACCAATAGATACAGTTGTGGTCAAAAGTTTACATACACTTGTAAAGAACATAATGTCATGGCTCTCTTTAGTTTCCAGTTATTTCTACAACTTCGATTTTTCTCTAATAGAGAGATTGGAACAGATACTTCTTTGTCATAAAAAACATTACTGGAGTTTGGTTCTTTTATGACTTTATTATGGGTTAACAGAAAAAGTGACTAAATCTGCTGGGTCAAAAATATACATACAGCAACATGAATTAGCAATTTTGGTGACTTAGAAAATTGTGTCAATGAAATGAGCTTCATAGCATGGCCTCTTAACTTCTTGTGAATGATTATGAGTGACTATAGCTGGGGACTTCTCTCAGGCCATTTAAATAGGGCCCATTGGATATAGACGCCCACAAACCCTACAATGGGAAAGTCAAAGGAGCTCAGCACGGATCTGAAAAAGGGAATCATTGACTATAACAAGTCAGGAAAGTCTCTTGGAGCCATTTCAAAGCAGCTGCAGGTCCCAAGAGTAACAGTGCTAACAATTGTTTGTATGTATAAAGTGCATGGCACTGTTTGTCACTGCTACGATCAGGAAGAAAATGCAAGCTGTCACCTGCTGCTGAGAGAAAATTGATCAGGAGGGTGAAGAGTAAACCGAGAATCACCAAAAAGCAGATCTGCCAAGAATTAGAAGCTGCTGGAACACAGGTGTCAGTGTCCACAGTCAAGCATGTTTTGCACCGCCATAGACTGAGAGGCTGCCGTGCAAGGAGGAAGCCCTTGCTCTAAAAGCAGCACCTTAAAGCCCAACTGAAGTTTGCTACTGATCATCTAGACAAAGATAAAAGCTTCTGGAGGAAAGTTCTGTGGTCAGATGAAACAAAAATCGAGCTGTTTGGCCAAAATTCCCAGCAATATATTTGAAGGAGAAAGGGTGATGCCTTCACCCCAAGAACACCATGCCTACCGTCAAGCACGGTGGTGGTAGTATTCTGCTGTGGGTCTGTTTTGTTGCCAATGGAACTGGTGCTTTACAGAGAGTAAAGGGGATTGTGAAGAAGGAGAATTACCTTCATATTCTTCAAGATAACCTAAAATCATCAGCTCGAAGGTTGGGTCTTGGGCACAGTTGGCTGTTCCAACAGGACAATGACCCCAAACACAAATCAAAAGTGGTAATGGAATGGCTAAATCAGGCTAAAATTAAGGTTTTAGAATGGCCTTCCCAAAGTCCTGATCTAAACCCCATTGAGAACACCTAGACAATGCTGAAGAAACAATTCCATGTCAGAAAGCCAACAAATTTAACTGAACTGCACCAATTCTGTCAAGAGCAGCGGTCAAAGATTCAACCAGAAGCTTTTGGATGGCTACCAAAAGTATCTAATTGAAGTGAAAATGACCAAGGGACATGTAACAAAATGTTAGCATTGCTGTATGTATATTTTTGACCCAGCAGATTTAGTCACTTTTTCTGTTATCCCATAATAAAGTCATAAAAGAACCAAACTCAATGAATGTTTTTTATGACATAGAAGTATCTGTTCCAATCTCTCTATTAGAGAAAAATCTGAGTTTTAGAAATAACTGGAAACTAAAGAGAGCCATGACATTATGTTCTTTACAAGTGTATGTAAACTTTTGACCACAACTGTATAAAAAAGTCATTAAAGCCATTAGCAATATCAATAGGATTATAGAGAACCCCCTTCTTACCATTAATCTCTACAGGGGCCATTAATGAAGATTTAATGCACTTAATAGGTGATTAATGAGGTGCCATGTAGTTTCAATGTTATTGGAAGCTTGAGTAAATTGCTTTGAATAATATGTTTTCTTTGCTTTTCTCACTAAGGCTGTAAATTGATTTTTACATTTCTTATAGGTTTCAGTATTCATAGGAGTGGGGTTAAGAATAGATCTCTTGTAAAGTTTATTTTTTTAAGCTGATACCATTTACGGCCCAGGAGGTAATACATTTATTTTTAGGACCATAATTTTATTTCCAAGGGCAAATTGCAGGCTTCCTGTTTGAGACAGGTCAGGAGTGTCAACACGTGATTTCTGGGTCTCTATGAGATGAACAAATCGTCGTTGGTTTGATCTCTCTACAGCATTCCCACTGCCCCTGAGGACTGTTTTAGTGTGCCTAGGTGGCATGAGAGAGCACATTTTGGAATGTTAGGGAGTTAATATTTTATTTGATCAAATTTTTTTACCTAATCTAATGTGTGTGCCGATTTTGGTGAGTTCTTAAGCATGTTTAGGTTTAGCGTAATAATAAAGAAAGAAAAAAGAAAGAAGAAAGAAACGTTTCAGGACCAGTAGCATCCTTAACTCTAGCTTCAGCTCGAGGGCTCCTTTCTCTTAGAGTGAGGACCCAAATAAAACAAAATAAAATAAACAAATTTGATAAAATATCAATGTTACAGATTCAGAGTTTGATAAATTAAGAATATTTCAGTGAGTGATCAGAAAAAACTTCTATAACCACAAAACAACGTCACCTTCTTAGATACTAATGTAAAGTCACACTTCAGCAGTTCAGTCACAGAGCATCATACCGGTTGTAGTCAACGAATCGTATGAGCAGAGGGTAGAAGGCGTACAGATCTCTGACCAGGATGGTGAACTGATCCATGATGAGGAGCTCCGTCTCAGACATCTCACCACGACCCTCTGCACGGCTCTGCTCCTCATCCAACAGGACCACAGCTGCTTTCTGAAAAAATAAATACCAATAAAATATACTTAAAAAAAAAATGAAACCACAGTCTCTTCCTAAAATATTCAAAACAAATTAAATATCTATTCATAAAAATGTAAAACTAAAACCACAACAGCTTTCTGAAGTAATAAATATATATAAAATATACATAAAAATATAACAAGAAAACCCAGGCAGCTTTCTGAAATAATAAATACAATATACATAATGAAATTACAATAAAACCACAGCAGCTGTCTGAACTAATAAAAACAAATACAATATACAGTTGCATGAAAAAGTATGTGAACCCTTTGGGATTACTTGGATTTCTGCTTAAATTGGTCATAAAAAATGTTCTGATCTTCATCTAAGTCACATCACTAGATAAACACAGTCTGCTTAAACTAATACAGCACAAAAAATTATGTTTTCATGTTTTATTCAACACACTATGTAAACAGTCACAGTGCAGGGTGGAAAAAGTATGTGAACCCCTAAGCTAATTATTTCTCCAAGAGCTAATTGGAGCCTGGAGTCAGCCAACCTGGAGTCCAATCAATGTGATTAGATAGGATGTATTGGTTAAAGCTGCCCTGCTCTATAAAAAACACACACACCAGGTGTGTGTTTGCTGTTCTCAAGAGGCATTGCCTGATGTGAACCATGCCTCGCACAGAAGAGCTCTCAGAAGATCTACCATCAAGAATTGTTGGCTTGCATGAAGCTGGAAAGGGTTACAAAAGTATCTCTAAAAGCCCTGATGTCCATGTGTCCACGGTAAGACACACTGTCTACAAATGGAGAAAGTTCAGCACTGTTGCTGCTCTGCCAAGGTGTGGTGGTCCTGTAAAGATGACTGTGAGAGCACAGCGCAGAATGCTCAATGACGTGAAGAAGAATCCTAGAGTGTCAGCTGAAGACTTACAAAAATCCCTGGCACGTGCCAACATTATTGTTGACAAATCTACAATACGTAACACATTACACAAGAATGGAGCACATGGGAGGACACCACCAAGGAAGCCATTGCTGTCCAAAAAAACATTGCTGCACGTTTGAAGTTTGCAAGAGAGCACCTGGATGTTACACAACGTTTCTGGCAAAATATTCTGTGGACAGATGAAACCAAAATTGAGTTGTTTGGAAGGAACACACAACGCTATGTGTGGAGAAAAAAGGGACAGCACACCAACATCAAGACCTCATCCCTACTGTGAAATATGGTGGGGGGAGCTTTATGGTTTGGGGCTGCTTTGCTGCCTCAGGGCCTGGACGGATTGCTGTCATCAACGGAAAAATGAACTCCCAAGTTTATCAAGACAATTTAGAGGAAAACTTCAGACCATCTGTCCACCAACTGACGCTCAACAGAGGATGGGTAATGCAACAGGACAACGACCCAAAGCATAGATGTAAATCAACAATGGAATGGCTTCCACAGAAGAAAAAACGGCTTCTGGAGTGGCCCAGTCAGAGTCCTGACCTCAACCCCATTGAGATGCTGTGGCATGACCTCCAAAGAGCGATTCACACCAGACATCCCAGGAATATTGCTGAACTGAAACAGTTTTGTACAGAAGAATGGTCCAAAACTCCTCCTGACTGTTGTGCAGGTCTGATCTACAACTACAGGAAACATTTGGTTGAGGTTATTGCTGCCAAAGGAGGGTCAACCAGTTATTAAATCCAAAGGTTCACATACTTTTTCCACCCTGCACTGTGACTGTTTACATATTGTGTCAAATAAAACATGAAAACTTATAATTTTTTTGTGCTGTATTAGTTTAAGCAGAGTGTGTTTGTCTAGTGATGTGACTTGATGAAGATCAGAACATATTTTATGACCAATTTAAGCAGAAATCAAAGTAATCCCAAAGGGTTCACATACTTTTTCAGCAACGGTATGTAACGAAATTACAATAAAACCACAGCGGCTTTCTGAAATAATAAATAAAAAAATATATATATATTTAATAAAGAAGAAGAAAACCACAGCAGTATTCTGATTTAAGAAATACAATAAAATATATATTTAAAGATTAAAACAATAGAACCACAACAGCCTTCTGACATTTTATTACAGTCAATAAAAAAATATCTGTTGAAGACAGCCAGAAAAGAAAAAACACCACTGCTCTGTGATGGTAATTCAAAACAAATAAAAATCAATCTTTTGATTAATTTAAATATCTGTCTTTGTTTAATAGTACACTTGACAGTCACACAAATAAGATAAATCCCTCTGACTAAATCGATACAGGTTAATGATGCAGTCAGCCTGACCTTCTTCAGTTTGTCCATGAGGGGGAGGAAGTGAGTCTTCAACAGCTCAGGTTTGGCCTTACTGATGATGGGCTGGGAGAAAACTGAGGAGAGAAGATGAAGATGAAGATCAGGACTGAACCATCATCAGAACAGTCAGGCTGCAGATAAGGAACATGGCAGGATGAAGTCCTGAAAGAAGGTATATAGGTCATTTCAATAACTCAACTATATTCTTTTAGCATTAGCTGATGGTATTAAAAATGCAGTTTTAGATAAATACAGCAGATGTAACATCGTTGATGTAATCACATATTTTGCCTTATGCTGAGTTTTGTATTAGATGAGGACAGTTTACCTTATATAAGGTTTACTGAGGGAGAGGAGAGAACTTTCTATCTCATCTAATGCACTGAGTGGTCAAATGGAGGTCAAACCACCCCACTTCAAAAACACTGAACTGTCCCTTTAAGGTCTTAAAATCCGTCAGTGTGGCCTGAACGTCAACATTTCAGTGCTATCAAAAGACAAGAACATGGAGAAATCTGGAGGTGAGGACATCGGCTCCAACAACAGGGCCTAAAGCTCAGAACAATCGGAGCTCCTCTACACTTCACATCTCCATGAATATGACGCTCAGTGGCCATAAGGAGCAGCTGCTGTCTCAGGACAGCATCAGAGACTCTAAACGAGTTGTTCATGTTTACCAGCCAGCCTCTTCATCCAGGTGCCCTCGTCCACGCCAAGATTGTTGTAGATGATCTTCAGGATGTTCCCCAGCAGAGAATTCATGTGATCAGACTTGACCGAGGTACAGCATGTGTCACACCTGTCCAGGTGACTCTCTGAGCCGTGTTCCCACCAATGAGACATGTAGCTGCACAGCATGGGCAGCACCACCTACAGGCAAACACATTCACTACATCATCACACATCCAAATGAAGAGTTTGTCTTTAGCCTGCTCTTTGTGAAGTGTCCTGGGATAACACTTATTATGACATGGCACTAAAGATTGACAGATGGATTGATTTGATGGACTGATGTCAATCATGTCTTCGCTTTCCAAATCAGAAATCCCCAATAAAGAAAAACAGGTGTGATCCAGTAAATTCACCCTGTTCAGAGAAAGCTTTGGATATTCAGACTGAAGCTGTTTGATGAACCAGACTGTAAGAGAGCAGTCCTGCTGTAGCCTTGCAGGCAGCACTCTCAGGACCACACTCTCACGCCCCTCAGTTGCACATGCGCAGAGAGACAGTTAACCCTAACCCATACCCCCTGGATTCATCATCTGGCTGGATAGAGGGTCCCTGCCCCATGCCTTACCCTAAACCTAACCATAGTTTTAAAAACTTGCCTGAACCTAACTTTAACCAAATAGCCTACACATGCCTAAACCTACCCCATTTCTGCAGTCCTGCTGAGACAACTTCAATTCACTGGATGGTGCTGTTGCGAAAAACTGACGGTCCTGAGAATGCCGTCTGAGAGTGCAGTCGATCTTGAGAGTGCTGCCTGCAAAGCTGCAGCGGTTTACTATTAGACTGTAAGACCGGCCCAACAATCAATCAAAAAACAGTCCCTGTTGGACTTATGGATACAGCAACAGAGGGAAAACTCTGCGCTTTCAGATAAGGCTGTGCGCTTTCTCCTTCTGTTTGCGACCACATAGAAAGGTTTCTCCTGACTTGCCATCAGTAAGACAAAATACAGAAGCAGGATGGATGCTGAGCCAGACCTGCGACTGAAGCTGCCTTTTCCAGCCATGTAACTACAGGTTGTAATGTTAAGTAGCCGAGTGTTAA
This sequence comes from Scarus forsteni, assembly GCA_036419115.1. Lineage (NCBI taxonomy): Eukaryota > Metazoa > Chordata > Actinopteri > Labriformes > Labridae > Scarus > Scarus forsteni. The sequence goes on from JAZDUH010000386.1 coordinate 13,001,386, forward strand.
CAGTCAGGACACTCTGGTCAAAGCAGGACTAAGAGACTATGTTGAGCCTAACATTTTAAGTCTTACATTTTTGGTTATTGACAGGCTTGGGGTTTTGGCAGGTGTGTGTTTTATCCTACATGTGAAGACGGTGGCAGTGATGACAATAAGGGTCTTCATGTGTTGTTCATACATGATGGAATGACTTTTCTGATGTGAATGTTCATTCTTGTAATTATCAACACTAATCCTGATATTCAGAGTATACATGCCTCTGAACTGTCCATGGCTAACAGTGTAATCTCTTGCTGGTGTATGTTCAGGTTGGACACAGTGGTGGTGCTGTGAGAGCTCGACAGTTTGCAGGTGGTACACACTTTAAAAACCACAGATCATAACTCAGTGATGGTCTGACCTCCATGATGTGGGGCATCTGGTTGTATCTCATGCCGGACTCAGCCAGCTCCATGATCTCCTCCAAAGATTTGTCCAGGTTTGGGATCAGAGGACAGACATCATCTACCTGCTCAGGTAGACCCAAGGCTGAAACACAGAAAGGAAGATCTTCATTTAACACTGAGGTCTTCATCAGAGTCCACACAGATACAGCATCCTCATTCACTGACCTGTTTTCTACCCGGAGGAACAGAGGTGGTCAGAGTTTAGGGGAGAGTTAAGATTTAACAAAAATGAAGATAATTTGAAAATGTGACTTCATGTAGGTGAATAAAACACTCTAATACACTGCATGATGCTACCGCTCCTCTCTCTGACCAATCACAATCATGGAGGGGCCGGGACATCAGACATCTGTGTGGTCAATATGAACTACATAGGAGAAAGTGATCTGACCCGTCTTAATGTGGAGGGCCCTCAGGTCTACAACTGCTGCTTACACCAACACAGGAATCAGCATCAACCTCCTACAGAGCTGCTCACAACAACCTCACAGTACAACCAGGCAGCTCACAACAACCTCATTATACAAACAGGCGGCTCACAACAACCTCACAGTACAACCAGGTGGCTCACAACGACCTCAGAGTACAACCAGGCGGCTCACAACAACCTCACAGTACAACCAGGCGGCTCACGTCACAGTAAAACCAGGCAGCTCAAAACAACCTCACAATACAAACAGGTGGCACACAACAACCTCACAATGCAAACAGGCGGCTCACAACAACCTCACAGTACAACCAGGCGGCTCACAACAACCTTACAGTACAACCAGGCAGCTCAAAACAACCTCACAGTACAACCAGGTGGCACACAACAACCTCTCAGTACAACCAGGCGGCTCACAACAACCTCACAGTACAACCAGGCGGCTCACAACAACCTTACAGTACAACCAGGCAGCTCAAAACAACCTCTCAGTACAACCAGGCGGCTCACAACAACCTCACAATACAACCAGACGGCTCACAACTACCTCACAATACAACCAGGCGGCTCACAACAACCTCACAATACAACCAGGCGGCTCACAACAGCCTCACAATACAACCAGGCGGCTCACAACTACCTCACAATACAATCAGGCGGCTCACAACTACCTCACAATACATCCAGGCGGCTCACAACAACCTCACAGTACAACCAGGCGGCTCAAGGTCGACTCTGAGACCTGAGAAGCGTGAAACCAGATGACTTTTCTGTCACTGGGAAGCCCTAGGGGTCAACTTTATTTCCTGTTGTGCTGTTGTAGAGTGTACCTTTAATGCCATTGTGGGTCCTGTTGTTGTGTAGATGTAGTGTACTTTTAATGCCTTTCCACGTCCTGTCTATGTGTGGTTGTGTAGTTGTGATGTGTACCGTTCATGTCGTTGTGCGTCCTGTCATTGTGTTCTTCGGTTGTTGTATTGTTTACCTGTAACTGTATCCTTCATGTTGTTGTGTGTCCTAGTGGGTAGTTTGAGTGTGTACCTTTCATGCTGTATGTCCTGTTGTGTAGTTCTAGTGTGTACCTTTCATGTTATTGTGTGTCCTGTTGTGTAGTTGTATGGTGTACCTTTCATATTGTTGTGTGTTCTGTAATTGTATTTGCTGTGTAGTTGTATGGTGTACCTTTCATTTCTTTGTGCGTCTTGTTGTTGTAAATGGAGAAATTGTTGAACTTGTTGATGTGTGGTTCGAGGAAGGCGACAGGAAAGGCTGCAGTGAATGCCGCCAAACATTTTCCCAGTGCTGGACGTTGTCTGCATAATGAGAGAGGAACAGAGACAGAGACAGGTACAGGGTCAAACTGGCTCTTAGTTACCGTGCACTGATTCTTGACTGACATCATCTTTAAACATGTGGTCACGGTTTCACACGTCCATGTCACATGACCTCTGCTGCTTAAAAACTTGTCCTGTCTTCATTTACAGGACAGGCTTCAAAGTTGTAGCTTCTACTGTTGTCCAGCAGGTGTCTCTGCTTTACCATTACGGTGCTCTAGAGCAGCACCACCTGCAGGACGGCATCAGTACTACACCATGGATGTTTGAGCAAGTTCATGCAGTGGGAGCTAACGTTAATACAGCACCTCTCCACGTAGATGCTCTTGTTGGTCCCCAGAAGGTACAGACTGTTTAAGATCCTGTAGCAGGAGACCTGAACATCGTCCACTGCAGGACAGACAAAAGTGTTAAATACGCATCAAATCAGAGGAAGAACGACCATAACCCGTTTAACCAGTGGAGGTGGTCACGTACATATGAGGTCCTCTCCAAAGCCGTGCAGACCAATGTGTTCGAACAGAGAGGAGAGGATGGGCAGCAGAGCAAACGTGGTGTAGTTAATGATCTGAGTGACTCCTCGAGGCTGATCCCGACTGTGAGTGAACTGACCCAGCTTCAGGTTCTCCTGAGTCCGCTCCAGGTCCTCCGCCGCACTGACGAAGAACGAGCGCAGCGCCACTTTCACTGACTCCAGACCAGTCTTCATCACAGTCCTAAAAAACACAACCTGATCTTTAAAGAAATAAAATACTCAAAACACAAACCTAACCCAGATCCTCTGAAACTGATCAAGACAAACACAATGCCTTCACAGACTCCAGACCAGTCTTCACCACAGCGCTGGAATATTTAAAAATCTAAAGTCAGGAGCCGGTGTCACCGCTCAGACCGGTCTTTGGTCTGAACTCCTGTTCAGCTGAAAACATTAAGTTTAGGTTAATATCAACCTTTTATATCACACATCAAAAGAGGGAAATATTCATGTTTGCCTCACGTACTTACCTGGCATCCAGACTCTGTCCAAGGATCTGAAGACAGTTCACAATCGAGGTGGCATTGTTACCTGGACAGGTGAGGAAGGAAACAGGATAACAGTTCAAGGCCTGATCAGTCGATCAAAGAGAGAGTAAAGACACAGCAACTGGAAAATCATCAGATCAGTGATTTAATAAAAATCACCTCAACACCTATGATCTGAGAAGGATCAATCATCAGATTGGTGATTTAAAAATCATCTGAGCGCATCAATATGATTAATATTCATTAGAGATATCCTGATCAGGTTTCATATTCTTTTATGAAGTTGTGTCCATACTGTAAGGTCAACTGAAACACAGGACGTGATGATACACTTATCACTCTGATAATGTAAATTTAACAAAATCATTTTGAGCAAAGAAGAGCCTTTCTAACGGACTGAACAGACTTTACTGTCTGATAAATCAGAGACATCTTCATTAACTTGGATTCATGTCTCGGATGTCCTCAAACTCACATACAGTCAGTAAATGAGTGTTTGCTGGGTCCAGTCTTTGTTGTAATGACGTCTCCATCAATGAGTCTCATCTCATTTTGAAGCCTGCACTGTCCCTTTAAATGGAGCCACATTTGTGAGACATGCCTTTGTGGGATGATCAGCTGTCTGGCACTGGGAGATTAGACAACTTGTTCATGGGACCAGCCCACATGAGCTCTGCTGCTCCCCCCTGATGCAGGCTCCTCACACATGTTTTTAATGTGTCCATTTAAAAGGGGTTTAAATCAACCTGCCTAATGATAAGAGATGGTTTATTATTAAGAGGACATGATCTACCACACACTGAGTGACCGAGTTTATGTGCTCCATTATTTCACAGTGAAAAGAAAACTCACTGATTTATTTAGAGGCTCCTCTTCATGAACCTACATGTGACCTACACTTAAACTCCACTCTGGTCAGCTGATACTGGTCCATGATGATGAGCCTCTAAACCACCAGGGCACCTCTAATAAACATCACACAGCAAACACACACGGTTATCACGCCTTCATGCACACACAGTTTATTGTTTATGTGAATATGTGAATATATGAATATGTGTGTGTGTGTGTGTGTGTGTGTCTTAACTTTTTTTTTACAGACATCTAATGCTTTTGAGGGGCTTTGGAAGGTCTCTGAGAAACATGAAGGTTTAAAGGGAGAAGAGGCAAACAAAGAACAGGCCAACCATCATGCTGCATACTGACACTCTGAAAACTTCATCATGATGGACATCCTTACCAAACAGAGAGATCCTGTGTCGGACCAGGACGCCCAGTTTGCAGAAAAGACTGGAACAATTAAGAGACATGAGAAGACCAAGAGGAGAAGAAGATAAACAGACAGGGAAGAAGAAGAGAAAATGAAGGCAGGATTAGATTAAATGATAAAAACAGATAGAGAGGGAGAGAAGCACACACCATGATGCTGTTTGGTTTATAGAAGGGAAGATATACATACACTATAATGCCAAAAGCATTAGCTCACCCATCCAAATAATCAGAATCAGATGTTCCAGTCTCTTCCATGTCCACAGGTGTATAAAATCATCACCTAGGCATGCAGACTGCTTTAACAAACATTAGTGAAAGAATGGGTCGCTCTCAGGAGCTCAGTGAATTCCAGCGTGGAGCTGTGATAGGATGCCACCTGAGCAACAAATCCAGTCGTCACAGTTCCTCACTCCTAAATATTCCACAGTCAACTGTCAGCTGGATTATAGAACGTGGAAGTGTTTGGGAACCACAGCAACTCAGCCACCAAGTGGTAGGCCACGTAAACTGACGGAGCAGGGTCAGCGGATGCTGAGGCGTATAGTGAGAAGAGTAGGGATGTGTGCGACTAGTCGTTTAATCGGTTAACCGCCTACTTATTTGTTAATCGTTTAGTATTTTACTAGTCGGTTAAACGCTACATTAAGCATCATGCATCTTGTTCTTCACGCCTCTGTGCATAGCCGTCAAGTCTCCCGTTTTGGCTGGGAAACTACCGTATTTTATCCCTCTTTCCCGCCGTCCTCCCGTATTAATATTTTCCCGTAATTCTCCCGTATTAAAAAAAACATTCCTCTGCCTCTGCTACTGACTGAACACTGTCACTTGTCTGGCGAGAAATGCCACCTGCAGTATCCTGCATGTTTGTTTTCCTCCTCTTTTACTACCAAAGAGGCTGAATGACAAGATGGCTCACTACGTCTATCTTTCTTAACACCGGGGTGCATCGGTTCTATAGCGGATTTAGCGGATTTATAGCCGAGTGAGCATCTGTGTAATATGCGATCTTTGGGGTGAAGACGGGGCCGCTTGTGCGTCCACACGGAGAGAGCTAAAGTGATCGCCCTGAGGAGTTAGGAGGAAACAAACGCTAATATAAATGATGGCACGAAAGATACGGTTCCTAAGCCGGCTGCCCCATTGTGAGAATGGGTTGGCTTTAAACAGGATGAACAAGGTGTGAGCTCATGAACACCGACGAGTCGATATGTCGCATTTGTTTGAAAGTAGTGGCGACGAAGATATGCAGGTGCAGTGGAGCCTTTGTCCTGACAGTCAACACTTATTGAGGTGTTTGGTCGGCAAAGAACATATAGATAAAAGCCCAAAATGAAGCGCTCACAGACAGTGTCGTTCGCTACATTGCGAGAAGTGCAGCCCTTCAATACGGCTGAAAAGCCAGCAGTTACAAACGTTTGACAGATAGTACGAATTGACTGGGAGAAAGTACATGTCACAATTCCTGAACTGTATAAACTCCATTTTATTTAGGCCATAGTTTTTATTGTTGTGTGAGTTTTGTTTTTTCTTTACAGAGACAGGGTCTATTTTTTTTGTTTTTTGTTTTTGACTAGTATAATTATTTTTATTTACATGCAATTTTGCTAAAAGATAGGCCATTTCATTTTCATTGCTTTTTTTTCTCTTTTTTGTTTGTTAAATTTACAATATTTTTTGTTCAATTTATTTTATTTAAAATATCCTGACCTTCCAATTACAGTTAGATATTCTTAAGAAATGAAAGTTTCTTGAATTGTGCTCTAGTCTTAAGTGCCAGAGATTTCAGGGAAATTCTATTCTAGGCTACTATGTTGTACGTTTGGAATTGTCATGCTGCTACATCTAAGTTTCATACCAAAGCAGTATTCATAATAAATGGCATGCATTGCATTGGCAAACGTATCAGAAATGTATTTCTCTTTAAATTGTTCAACTTTATTCAGTCAGTTGTTGTTACATCAATAGAATTTAAATTAACAGTTTGTCCTGAATGTTTGGGCTAAAATAGTTCCTAAATACACATTTGCATGTTAAACTTTTAACTTAATATGTGTATAAAATTGCGAGTTTTCTTGCTTATAGACTAGTCGACTAGTCGCAAATAAAATTTGAGACTAGTCGGCGGGGAAATTAGTCGAAATTCCCATCCCTAGAGAAGAGGTCGCCAACTTTCTGCAGAGTCAATCACTACAGACCTCCAAACTTCATGTGGCCTTCAGATTAGCTCAAGAACAGTGCAGAGAGCTGTGGTGTGATGGTGTGGGGCTGCTTTGCTGGTGACACTGTTGGGGATTTATTAAAAATTGAAGGCATACTGAACCAGCATGGCTACCACAGCAGCCTGCAGCGACATGCTATCCCATCTGGTTTGCATGTAGTTGGACCATCATTTATTTTTCAACAGGACAATGACCCCAAACACACCTCCAGGCTGTGTAAGGGCCATTTGACCAAGAAGGAGTGTGATGGAGTGCTACTCCAGATGACTGGCCTCCACAGTCACCAGACCTGAGCCCAATCGAGATAATAATAATAATAATACATTTTATTTAAAAGCGCCTTTCTAAGCACCCAAGGACACTTTACAAAGTACATAATAAAAAACACAGTGCATTAAAATCTCAATTAAAATAAATAAAACAACGTCCAAGAGTGACACAGTTTAATGAGGGTGGAAAATTAAAGAGAATATGCAGTTTGGAACAGATGGGTTTTGAGTTTTGATTTGAAGTGGGGGAAGGGAGTCGATGTTTCTGAGGTCCGGGGGGAGAGAGTTCCAGAGTTTGGGAGCAGAGCGGCTGAAAGCTCTGCTACCCATGGTGCTGAGCCGGGCGGTGAGAGAGATGGTTTGGGGTGAGCTGGACCGCAGAGTGAAGGCAAAAGGGCCAACAAGTGCTCAGCATCTCTGCAAACTCCTTTAAAACTGTTGGAAACCATTTCAGGTGACTACCTGTTGAAGCTCATCAAAAGAATGCCAAGAGTGTGCAAAGCAGTAATCAGAGCAAAGAGTGGATACTTTGAAGAAACTAGAATATGAGACATGTTTTCATTTATTTCACACTTTTTAGCACATAATTCCACATGTGTTCATTCATAGTTTGGATACCTTCCGTGAGAATCTACAATGTAAATAGTGATGAAAATAAAGAAAAACATTGAATGAGAAGGTGTGTCCAAACTTTTGGCCTGGACTGTATATATATATACATATATATGTACATATATATATATATATATACATATGTGTATGTGTATATATATATATATATATATATATATATATATGTATGTATATATATATATATATATATATATATATATATATATATATATATATATATATATATATATATATATATATATATATATATATACCCAGAATCACTATAATCAATGACAATGAAAAATAATAATAGAAGAAGAACAATAGTGATTCTGGGTGCCTTTTATAGCTATCAAGGTCGCCTTACAAGAATGAGCTTTACAAAAAAAACAAAAACCAAGCTTACGTATACATTTGACTAAAAAAAACGAATAAACATGAAGTTATGAGTGCATGTTCTGGATGTCTGAGACATTTGGGTTCAGAGACAGGGAGCAGAGCAGCTGACAGACAGGAGTGATGGGACTGAAAGAGGAGGTGTGAAGACAGAGAGACTTTAATGACACAAGCCTGGGCAGGGCAGAGTGCTGCCAAGGTGACACCTAGACTCTAAACCTGAAGGCAGGGACGGACTGAGGATCTATTACTAGTGAGGGAGAAACTGTCTGACTCTGTTAAGCTGTGGGAAGATCCTCTGTTTGATCACGTTTAGAATGAGGAGGAGGTTTCAGGAAACCAGGATTACATTTCCTGGAGACCATCTGTAGGTGAGAGAGGATTGAGGTTTAGGAGGCGGGTAGAGCAGGGTGTCATCTGCAAGAGAATAGATGATAAACAGAAGAGACCAAGAACGGAGCCCTGGGAAACACCAGCAGTGATGGGAGAGGACTGTGATCCATGACTAGTGGTATGATCTGGACCAGGGGAGGTGTGTACTTAGGGGCCGTTTACATGGCGCAGAAAACGCTCAAATCCGATAAGTTTTCACTGGGTTTTGGCCTTGCATTTAGATGGAGCGCGTTGCATTTTTACTGAAAACGGAAACTTTTGAAAACGTACTCCAGAGTAGAAAGGTTTGAATCCGCTCTCCATGCAGCTCCGTGTAAACCCATATCAAAGCGTTTCAGGGTGAAACGCTTACGTCACCGCATGCGCAGTGCTCATTCACATGAAGGCTGCACACGCATACCAGGAACAAAAACAGCTTCGGCCGTCTGCCGAGTAACGTGTGAGCCTCTTACTGTGCTCGGTTTATTATCCAGACAAAACTATGCAGACAGTCTTGTTGTCCAAACTGATTTGTTGTCCAGAAAAGAAACTCCTGCGTCTCTGTGCGCCTATTCGCCATTGTTGTTCGTGAAATGTTATTCTTCTTCGTTCGTGTGTTGTAGCAGCGCTGCCTCTCTGCAGACCTACACCGCCATCTACTGAACCGGCATGCACACTACAGCGGACTTACAGTGGATTAACTCGTCTCCAGCGTTGTCATCTGAACGCAGAAGAACTTAAAAATGCAAAGGAAGAATCTTTGCGTCTTTAAGTCAGGACTTCCCATGTAAACGGACCCTTAGTCAGGTGGGGATTTCTTGTGAAAAAGTGTCTAAGGCAGCACTCAGATCAGCTGCCATGAGGACCAATGAGACTTGATGATGGAAGGTCAAAGGTGGACAGGTTATGGGTTAAAATACAGAGACAGGTCTTCATGGACCAGGCTAAAATCTTCATCGCTACCGGTCTACAGTAGTGTTTAGTCCGCTCACCTGGTCACCATCTCCTTCTCCTTGTTGGAGGCATGGCCTCCACTGCTGATTGGATGGATGGCTGTGGACAGGAAGTAGAGTCTGTGGTTCTTAAAGTACTGGTCCACCAATGGCAGCACCACCTGGTGGAGGAACAACACACAGACACTCTCAGAAAAAATAATTTCATCATAAAACCCAGAGAGTAAATCCTGCAGGGCAGCAGAACTTGACTCTAATGATCAGACTGCAGAGGGCTCAGAGAGACAAAGAGGACACTTCAGACCTTTCCAAAGAATTTAATCTGCTGCTCATGAGGAATCTTCTCTCCTTTTTGGCGAGCTCCAGCATCTGAACAACAGAAACAACCATGGGTCAGATGTCATGGAAAACATTTGATCAGATACACTCTGGGCTGTCAAACACCTGCAGTATCACCACTGTAATAAAGTAAATGTTTTTTTTCTGCTAACATCAAAAATAAACTCTTTAATATCTCCCTAAGGTTAGACTGTGTCATCCTGCTCTCACTTCTTACCAAGGGTTATTCAGTAATGCAACATCAAGTGAACTTTAAAACTGATTCTTACCAAACTCCATCATGTGTTGTTGAGCCTGGTCCACATACATGATGAGCTGCTGCAGGAAGGTATATGCAAAACGCTTCTCTATGGCTGGGGTGTCCAACTCGTGACATTTGACCCCTCTGAAACACAAAGAGAGATAGAATGAACTCTGAGACTCGGAAAAACAGAGCGTAATGACGATGATGTTCTGCTCTCACACAGAGATGCTCTGTAATAAGGCTGGAACAAGGGGAGCTCAGGTGTTTAAAGCATATTTGTGTTACCTGGAGACGGTGTATCCATTAATTTGCAGGAACTTGAGGATGTCCTGAGCTCTCTCTTTGTCTTTGGATTTCTCTTTAGCTGTCAGAGTGTCATAAGGAACCAGCAGAGGATGGTTCCCTCCCCCTGAATGACCAGAGGAACACAGGGAAAAAAACATTAATACAACAACACTAAGACTATGATCCACTGAGAACACTCAGACTATATCCCTGATAGAGGTTTTTGATTCACATGATAAACCCAGAGACCTGAGTCTAACAAAGTCTACAGTCGTCATGTTTGAGCTCATATGTTGAGGTCGTACCTTTGGCCTCCAGCTCGCTCTTCTTCTTCCTGGCCCAGATGTTGTGGTAGTTCTCAGCCAGCAGCTCTGCCATGGACTGAACACAAAGTTAGTGAAACCACCATCCTTAACTCTCAGAGTGTCATTAAGAATCAGAGCTGCTCGTCCTGTCCATGGAGCTGTGATCCCCGTCTTCTCTAAAGACGTGGATCACAGCTGAACTCGGTCAACAGGGTTTGTTTTGACTCTGCTGAGCTCAGTCAACAGGGTTTGTTTTGACTCACTTTGACTTTATATATTCAGGAGGAGCCTCTCTGACATGGGCCACTATGGCATCAGACTACCATGATGTCCTAACATCCACAGAAAATAAACGGGGACAGTATTTCAGCTGGCTCATGGCTCCTGTCACAGACTGAGAGCCAGATGTCCAGGGATGGTTACTAACAGACTGGGAACAGGGTGTGGGGGGTCACACAGCATTACTGAGTCGACTACAGCAGGGTTTCATCACCGTGTTAGATGTTCAGCTGAAAGGTCAGCACATTAAGGACCTCAGCAGAGGACACCAAAACCTGATCCAGGTACTGATCTTGCTTGTCTAGGACCTCAGATAACACAGAAGAGAGGAGTGGAGGAGAGCTCACAGAGAAAGAGCCACATCTGTGAAAACCTGCCAACCCCCCCCCCCCCCCAAACCCAGAGGACCCGTGCACCAGCCCACCTGCATGTCTCTGGATAAGGTCACGTTGCTCATGTCAATGGGTCTGGGACTGAAGGCCGGGGCTCCTTCAAACGACAGCTGCTAAGACAGCAAACACACAGAAATGTTAACTTTAGCTCCACAGTGAGCAGCACATTACCTACAGGTGAGGGTGTACCTGGCTGGCCTGTGAGATCCTCCTGGATTTGTTCTGAATGTTTGCAGGGTCTCCTTCTCTGATCCTCTCAATGCTCCAACCCCACGACAGCATGGTCTTCAGGGACTCCCTGACAGGAATGCAGTACGACTCCTTATCCTGAACACACATACAGGAACACACACTCAGGATCACACAACGTAAAATACACACAATAAATACAAAAAAGAAAACACAGAGTAACAGAAAAACAAAATAACACATATATTGGAACACAATACAATACACACATTATAATACACACAAAAAACACACACATTATAAACCACAGTAAAATACACACAATTTAACAGACACATTGTAACGTGGTAAAATATACATACTATAACACACACAAAATAGCAAACACATAATAACACCCAGTAAAATACAAGCAATACATTTATACATACACACACACACACACACACATACATACATACATATATATATATATATATATATATATATATATATATATATACTCAACAAAAATATAAACGCAACACTTGTTTTTGCTCCCATTTTTCATGAGATGGACTTAAAGATCTAAAATTCATTCCAGATACACAATATTACCATTTCTCTCAAACATTGTTCACAAATCTGTCTAAATGTGTGATAGTGAGCACTTCTGCTTTGCTGAGATAATCCATCCCACCTCACAGGTGTGCCACATCAAGATGCTCATCAGACACCATGATTAGTGCACAGGTGTACCTTAGACTGCCCACAATAAAAGGTCACTCTGAAATGTGCAGTTTTGTCTCACAGCAAAATGCCACAGATTTTGCAAGCATTGAGGGAGCGTGCAATTGGCATGCTTGACAGCAGGAATGTCAACCAGACCTGTTGCTCGTGCATTGAATGTTCATTTCTCCACCATAAGCCGTCTCCAAAGGCGTTTCAGAGAATATGGCAGTACATCCAACCGGCCTCACAACAACATTCCACAGGCCACAATTGACAATCTGATAAACTCTATGCGAAGATGTGTTGCACTGCATGAGGCAAATGGTGGTCACACCAGATACTGACTGGTTCTGAGTCCCCAGACCCCCAATAAAGCAAAAAAAAAAATGCACATTTCAGGGTGGCCTTTTATTGTGGACAGTCTAAGGCACACCCGTGCACTAATCATATTGTCCGATGAGCATCTTGATTTGGCACACCTGTGAGGTGGGATGGATTATCTCAGCAAAGCAGAAGTGCTCACTATCAAACATTTAGACAGATTTGTGAACAATGTTTGAGAGAAATGGTAATATTGTGTATCTGGAATGAATTTTAGATCTTTAAGTCCATCTCATGAAAAATGGGAGCAAAAACAAAAGTGTTGCCTTTATATTTTTGTTGAGTATATGTATATATATATATATATATATATATATATATATATATATATCTATATATATGTATGTGTATATATGTATGTATATATATATGTATGAGAAAATCCATAAACATATACATATATACAGTTACATGAAAAAGTATGTGAACCCTTTGGGATTACGCGAATTTCTGCTTAAGTTGGTCATAAAATATGTTTTGATCTTCATCTAAGTCACATCATGAGACAAACACAGTCTGCTTGAACTAATACAGCAGAAAAAATTATAAGTTTCATGTTTTTATTCAACACATTATGTAAACAGCCGGGTGGAAAAAGTATGTGAACCCCAAGGCTAATTACTTCTCCAAGAGCTAATTGGAGCCAGGAGTCAGCCAATCTGGGGTCCAATCAATGTGATTAGATAGGATGTGTCGGTTAAAGCTGTCCTGCCCTATAAAAAAACACACCAGTTGTGAGTTAGCTGTTCCCCAGAGGCATTGCCTGATGTGAACCACAGAAGAGCTCTCAGAAGATCTTCCATCAAGAATTGTTGACTTGCATGAAGCTGGAAAGGGTTACAAAAGTATCTCTAAAAGCCCTGATGTCCATGTGTCCACTTTAAGACACACTGTCTACAAATGGAGAAAGTTCAGCACTGTTGCTGCTCTGCCAAGGTGTGGTGGTCCTGTAAAGATGACTGTGAGAGCACAGCGCAGAATGCTCAATGACGTGAAGAAGAATCCTAGAGTGTCAGCTGAAGACTTACAGAAATCCCTGGCAAATGCCAACATTACGTAAAACATCTCACAAGAATGGATTTCATGGGAGGACACCACCAAGGAAGCCATTGCTGTCCAAAAAAACATTGCTGCCTGTTTGAAGTTTGCAAAAGACATTACACTTAGCTGCACTTAATCACGGTGTAGGGATAATGTATCTTGTCTGGGAGCAAGTTGCAGAATAACGAGGGGGGGGGGGGGGGGAGGTATAGGGTTTATCACTAGCATAGGCTTGGTGCGGCTGTGGGGGTCGGGCTTCGCTGGCTATGACTTTGTGGGAGAATGGGTGGTGCCGGTGGCTTTCGAGGTGCGGCTGGGCTCCGGTGGCTGTGGGTGGGGGCCTGGCGCGGGCCCTGGGGGGCAGGTGGGCCTCGCTGGGTCATGTGTCCCTTGGTGGGCTGTGGTGCGCTCACTGGGGGCCTCGGCATGGCCGGCTGCCTGTGGGTTGCTGTCCTGTGCGGGTGGCCGGGGGGCCTCTTCTGGCACTTGGGCAGCGGTCTCTGGCGCTTCTCATGGCCTCTGCTTTTCTGGGGGGCAGGCCGTGACCTCGACCCCACCGCTACATGCCCACATCTCGCCCCACCTGACCTGGCTGTGGTTCGTGCCCCCCCCCCCCCCCCCCCCCGGGAGGGGTCTGGTCCCAGGAGATTTGGCTCCTGGGTGGCTTGGGGCCTCCGGCCTGCCGCGGGGGGTTGGGGGTGGCTGGGTGCTGGGGGCGGGGGGCGGGGGAAGCTTGGGGCAGGGTGAACGGGTGGTCAGGGAGGGCAGGTGCTGTCTGTGGGGGGGCTGCTGCTCTGGGCCCTGGGTGCTGTCTTTGGTGTTGGCGGGGAGGCGGGTCTGTGCCCCCTTGGGTCCTGGGGCTGTCCCTGGGCCTGGTAGTTTGGGTACTGTGTGGGGGTCTCGGGTGCCCTGGTGGCCCGGGGGGTGCCCATGGCCGTGTTTTTCCTGGGTTTGGGCAACTACTTGAGTATTCGGTGACCACCTCACATGCATGCGTATACAGATACTCAAGCTCCTGTCGAGACTAACTAAGAGACATGATAGATCCCGTCAGAACATGCAGGATCTTCTCACATCCTGTGATGCATGCCACTCCATCTCTTATCCATGTAGGCCCACACTCCCCCTACTATCAAGACCCCACATTTCTGGTGTCCCTGGTTTCTTACAGCCTTTACTTCCTGTATGGACTTAAATTAGCACAGCACTTGAAGTGCTATCTCAAATCAATAACAGTAGATGTTTGTCCTCCCTCCCGTTTGTCTTATCTCGTCCTGTCTGTAACTATTTCCCCTTCCTTCACACTGTGGTGTGGCACAGCCCTCCCCTTCAGCTCACATCAGGGGTTAAATAAAGTTTAAAATGATGGAGTAGCCTACAGGGAGGGCTGGTGATGGTCACTATAGCAGCTAATCATATTCACATTTCTCTGACTGCTAGAAAAAAAATGCATTGGTCTTTTCAATGCTGTCATCTGACACAGTGCTCAGCAGAAAGATAATGAAGACAAGGGGGAAAAAGAGAAGAAAAAAAATGAAGTTTGCAAAAGAGAACCTGGATGTTCCACAGCACTGCTGGCAAAATATTCTGTGGACAGATGAAACTAAATTGAGTTGTTTGGAAGGAACACACAACGCTATGTGTGGAGAAAAAAATGCACAGCACACCAACATCAAAACCTCATCCCAACTGTGAAATATGGTGGGGGGAGCATTATGGTTTGGGGCTGCTTTGGTGAATGGATTGCTGTCATCCACAGAAAAATGAACTCCCAAGTTTATCAAGACATTCTGCAGGAAAACTTCAGACCATCTGTCCACTAACTGAAGCTCAACAGAGGATGGGTAATGCAACAGGACAATGACCCAAAGCATAGAAGTAAATCAACAATGGAATGGCTTCAACAGAAGAAAATACAGCTTCTGGAGTGGCCCAGTCAGAGTCCTGACCTCAACCAGATTGAGATGCTGTGGCATGACCTCAAAAGACAATTCATACCAGACATCCCAGGAATATAGCTGAACTGAAACAGTTTTGTACAGAAGAATGGTCCAAAACTCCTCCTGACCATTGTGCAGGTCTGATCTACAACTACAGGAAACGTTTGGTTGTATCACAGTCTCAGTCTCTGCCTCAGCCTGCCACACTCCAGCTTCAGCCTAATCAGTCCAATTCACCTCACCTGCACTCCTGCTCACACTTGC
This sequence comes from Scarus forsteni, assembly GCA_036419115.1. NCBI lineage: Eukaryota > Metazoa > Chordata > Actinopteri > Labriformes > Labridae > Scarus > Scarus forsteni. The sequence continues at coordinate 13,017,076 of JAZDUH010000386.1, forward strand.
AACTCATCTGCTGCAATCAAGCCACCTATTTAAACCCCAGCTTCCCACACAGTCAGTGTCGGACTGTCTTTGCCTTCATGCTGAGAACTCCAGACCTGTCTTCCGGATTGATCACCCGTTGCTGACAGGTTTTGTTCCTGGTTCTGCCCTTTACGCCTGACCCTCGGCTTGACTGCAAGGTATTGACTAGCTTCTGTTCTTCACTTACCCGTCTGCCTGAGTCCCGGCTGTCGACCTTGCCTTCTGTCTCCAACGCTGAGTATCTGTCCGTGTATCCTGACCTGTGGTGGCTCTCCTGGTATCCGACCTTCCTGCCTGTCCTCGACACCGAGTATCTGTCTGAGTATCCTGACCCGTGGTGGCTTTCCTGGCATCTGACCTTCCAGCCCATTCCAGTTGTCGAGTACTCGCCTGAGTGTTTGATCCAGTCGAGGCAGCCTGGTTTCTGGCTTTCCAGCTCATCCCTGCACGCTAAAGACAGAGTGAGTCCAGTCCCAGTCTGGCCTCTGTGTTGCCAAGCAAGAGTGAGTCCCCTGTGTGGCCTAGTGGTCTGCTCATCGGATCCCTGTACAAAGGATCATGGGTTCCATCCCCGCCCTCACCTCTCCTGTTCGTCTACAAAGACTGTGAGTTTCCATTTGCGGTTCATCTCCAGTGTGGTCGAGTGGTTAAAGCACCAGACCGGCAATACAAGGCTCTCGGGTTCAATCCCCGCACTGAACTGTGTTTATTCAAGATCTGTCAAATAAAGTCTGGTTGTTGTGAGCCACAACTGCTACTACGCTTCTAGGTCCTTCCTGTCCATGTCAGGTTGAGGTTATTGCTGCCAAAGGAGGGTCAACCAGTTATTAAATCCAAAGGTTCACATACTTTTCCACCCTGCACTGGGACTATTGTGTTGAATAAAACATGAAAACTTATAATTTTTTGTGCTGTATTAGTTTAAGCAGACTGTGTTTGTCTAGTGATGTGACTTAGATGAAGATCAGAACATATTTTATGACCAATTTAAGCAGAAATCCAAGTAATCCCAAAGGGTTCACATACTTTTTCATGCAACTGTAAATATATATCAATACCAACACACACACACACACACACACATATGTCTATATATATATATATATGTATGTATATGTATATATATATATATAGATATATATATATATATATATAGATATGTACATGCTATTTAGGAAATGGACAAAACTTTATTTATAAATCTGAATATATGGAATGAAACTCTAAATACACTGAATGAAAAATCTAAATATATATTGAATGAAACTCTGAATTTGTGGAATGAAGCTATAAATATATAAAGTGAAACCTGACTCTTTTTTATTTAAGCCATTGGTGAAGAGGTAGCTTCCTGCACAGATAACAGCTGTCTAAGATATGTCACAAGTAAGTAACGAAGAGGTTAAATGCTCTGGACATAATAGTGACAGGCAGGTAGCTGAAGCAGGTATGGTGGCTTGATGCTTGAATAAGACAATGTATTAAACGTCAGAGGCCAGCTCCTTGGTTTAGCTCTGAAACTCGTACACACTAAACAAACAACCTGTAAATTAGAGAGAATGTGGCGCTCCAATAAAAGGGAGGAGTCACGTATACTTTGGCGGGAGAGTCATAATAACTACATGACAGCCTTAAAACATGCTCGAGCTGCTTACTACACCTCACTAATGAAGAAAATAAAAACAACCCCGGGTGCCTTTTCAGCTCTGTAGCCAGGCTGACACAGAGTCAGAGCTCTATTGAGCCTGTGATTCCTCTAGCCCTCAGCTGTGAGGACTTCATGAGCTTTTCAATGATAAAATTCTGAAAATTAGAGATAAAATTAGAAAATACCTGTCTTCACCTGAACCTGCCGTTCTATTAAATGTAGTCAGACCTGAGTTGGACTGTTTCTCCACGATTAGACTTCAGGAGCTAAATTCTCTTGTCTCCTCCTCTAAACCATCAACCTGCCTTTAAACCTGAGACAATAAATATATCTCTATCAACAGGTTACATGCCTCAGTCTATTAGAGTAGCAGTAATCAAACCTCTCCTTTAAAAACCTACGCTCATGCATGTAGCATGTAAACACAGACAGGTGTACCTTGCCAGACAGTCCTTTTTCAGGCTTACTGATGCCATTAAACATGTATGTAACATGTTAACTAACACAGGTGTACCTTGTCAGACAGTCCTTTATCAGGCTTACTGATGCCGTTAAACATGTTTGTAACATGTTAACAAGCACAGGTGTACCTTGTCAGACAGTCCTTTATCAGGCTTACTGATGCCATTAAACATGTTTGTAACATGTTAACAAGCACAGGTGTACCTTTTCAGACAGTCCTTTATAAGGCTTCAGCAGAGGATGACTCTTAGTGGCCTCACAGAAGGTTTCTCCAAAAGACCAGCCAATGGAGAACTGATGAACAAACAGGGTTCATGTGAATCAGACTGACAATTTTAATGGCTGCATATTTAAACAAATCACATGAGATCATGTCCCTTTAAATTTTATAACATTAATTAAAACATTTTCTCTGACTTGTGCTCACCTTGTCTATGCTCCACTTCTCGTGGATGTGTTCTGCATATCTGGTGATAAAATAGTCCAGTTTCTCTGGGACACAAACACTGACAGATACAGACAGACGTTTGGGTAAATACAAGAGGATACCGTAAATGATAAAAACTGAAAAGAGGAACAGAACTGTATAGTAATCAAATTATGTCACCTGCAGAGTACACACAAAGAAGAGTTGAGACCCTTAACATGATCTGACATCTTTAAGAACATGCAGGATCAGCCAGCTGTATAGTATGACCTTAAATAAATACGTTGTTAAATATAAAGTATACTTTTACACAGCGGCTGGAAGTACAGTATGATTTTATTACATAAAAGTTAAATCACCTGTGAAGTGATATCATGCTGAGAAATCAAGTTTGGTTTTTTTCTGAAAAAAATTGTTGAAAAAAAGTTTTATATAGTCTAGAGTAAAGTTAATCTGTGAGCCAACTGTGGTGTGAAGTTTTAGGATAAGTATTCATATTAACCAAATTTCATACTTTGCAGTATCAGCTGGCTGTGGAGTAAAGTTCCCCTCTGAGTCCATCGATGATTGTTTCTCCATCATGGCCATATAGTTGGACTCCATGTAGTCTGGAGGAAGAGCTCCAGCTACAGCGCTGAGACAAGGGAGAGCTAGCTTAAACAGCTCCTGATCGTATTTCTGTAGGGACATAAACATACATAAAAACATTTATTATCAGACAATTTTTAAAAATGCATAATAACATATTTAACAGTCAGCTTAATGGACTCATGGACACATCTTCACACCCCTCTCTCAGCTTGCAAGCAGCTCCAACAGACAGATCACCCCCACCCCTCCACCCACTCACCTTGGACACTGACCTCACCCGGCAACCTCCCCCCTCCCTCTCTCCCTGCCTCACACTCACGTCCAGCCAGGTACAGAGGGAGCTCTCCAAACTCCACACCAACAAAGCTAGTGGGCCGGACAACATCAGCCCCAGGGTCCTCAGGGCGTGCGCCGGGCAGCTTGCCAGAATCTTTCAGCACCTCTTTAACCTCTCCCTGAGGTTGATGAAGGTGCCCAACCTGTGGAAGACCTCCTGCATCGTCCCGGTACCTAAGAAAGGACGCCCCTGCGCCGGCCTTCGCCGCACGGACAGGGTGTGACCTGCGCACTTTGCAAGTTTCCTGCAGTGCCAAGAGAGGCGCACTCAAGGCGCAGAGGGGCGCAGAGGAGCGCAGAGGAGCGCAGAGGAGCGCAGAGGAGCGCGTCCACGCCCACGTCTCTGCCTCTCCGCGCGAATGTCAGCATAGGAGAATAGACGTGAGTGGGATTAACACAGCCGATCGCTGTCTTCACCAATCAAATGAGCGCCTCTCCTCGCCTTTAAATGCGCTGCGGCCAAGGCGCAGCTTCTGATTGGTCTGAATTATCCCCGCACTGCGGAAACAGTGTGCTGGAAAGACCCAGCAGTGGAGACGGTCAGAGCCGCTGTGTGGGCCAGCTCCTGGGACGGATGTAATCTGTTCCTTTTTCATTAATAGGAGTAAAAAAAAATAAGACACAGTTTCACACCCGCTGGCTTATCCATTTATAATACTTGTGATCCACCTGCATTCCTGGTTTGTCATCGCCAAATAGCAGAGCTTTTAGTGATATACTGTATACTCTCCCGGTGTCTCCTCCTCATCCTCCTTACAATAATGTACTCCATCTTTTTAGATCACGTTAAAAATAAAGACTAAAATAGAGGAATATGGGAAATCACGGCTAATCCTGAGTGACAGACATTTATTTTCTCTTTTTTCTTCATCTTTTTTCTCCCTCTTTTTCTTTGAATTAATGAAATGAGAGAAGCCAGATATATACTCAGTATCAGATGTTAAGGCTGTTTATTGTTGACTTATAAGATGTGCATCAAACTTCCAGTTGCCGTCAGGTTAAGTTTCCATTATGACAAACGGCTTTAATCCGACATCAGATGTGACGGGACAGTTAATATAGATACAAATGTATCTGCTGGTTCAGACGGTTACATTTAATAGTGATTGATGTGATTGTTTATTGCATTAAAATGTGCCTGACACTCTGGAAACCTGCCTCTGAGGCTTGCGCACATGTGCGCTTGTCACCACATTACAGCTGCGGAGGGTGCGCTCCGCCCTGCGCCAAAGATAGACCAGGTTGGAGCTGGCGAGCTTTCAGCGCACCTTCCGCACAGTTTTTTGGCACGAAATTGTCACTACGCCAACATGAATCTGTCGACATCTCCCCCTGGTGCGCCGTCACCTCCCCTTGGTGCGCCGTCACACCCATCTCTGCGCAGACGGTCTACCAAATTTGTCAAACTGGCAGCGCACGGTGGTGTGCCGGATGAAATTAACACTGCGCGGGGTGCGCCAGGCTTGCGCCCCCTGTGCTGCGGCACGAAAGTAGAGCCCAAAGACTTAAAAAATGACTCAATGTTCTTCATCAGTCAGCTCTAAGTCGATGTTTTCACTCACTGTTTTCTACATGATTAATTCATCCTGACGTTAACTGCATTATTTACACTTTATGATATAAGAACAATCTGAAAAGGATCAAGCTCCAAATACAGTCTACTAGTGCAGTGGTTCTCAACCAGTGGGTTGAGGCCCAAAAGCGGGTCTCTCTGTTTTGAGTGGACAGTGTATAAATCCGGTAAAAATGTGACAAAAATGTCTTCTTAGGGTATGTGGCATGTGGCTTTCCTGTGACAAACTTTTGACATGAGCTCTCTAGATAACAACCAACATATACATTTTATGATGGGAAACATAAGCTTACGGAGCTCTTAAAATGTTTAAAACCATGTTTTTGTCCTGTCTCTATTCTCTGAAATATATTTTCTTCCATTTTCGGTCCAAACTGCAACACTTTTTTATCAAACAATCTAAGGCAGATGGTCCTTTTGAGATTCATTACAAGCTGACAAAAGTAAGTGCAGTGGCAGAAAAAGCAGCAGAAAAGGGGACAGGACACAGAACCAGCTCCTCTCATGTCTCTGTCCTCTGCTGTGTGTACCTGCACAGGCTACAATTATTATTATTTATCAGACTCGCTCTCAGGTTTGTAAATATTGACTGTGGCGTGTGAAGTCTCATTTTAGGCTCAATTTATTGGAGAAAATGACCATCCTGTTAAGGTAAATGTTATGTCGTTGGTTGTTACAATTTGGATATTTTATTTTATTTTTCAGGGGTTTTTTTAGTCCCTCCGATGGATTGACGCCTTATTGTGGTCAGGAGCTTTGGGTGCTGCAGCGACCTTGAGAGCTACAGCTGTACCAGTAGGAGCTTAGTCAAAGCTAAAAACCCAAATCCATGAAGTAAACACTGTAACTACAAGCACAGAAAACCACCCCTTACATATGTCTGCCTAGACCTGACCCTGCTTAAACAGCTTCTGGTCTGCTTCTGTTTGGACATTAACATAATAACATCTATTACTGTGCTGACCTTGTGTGACAGAGCGTCAAATACTCCCCAGAAGAGTTTCCTGGACAGGTGAAGCTCCTCATCGGACGCTGCTCCGAAGTTCCCCCAGCCTCCAGCCAGACAGTAGTACTTCCAACAACGCTCGTAGTGGTTGGTCAGCAGCTGCAGAAGGGGCGGGACATTCAAACATCAACACCTGGATGACCTCATAGCTCTATCGCAGGGAGCAGAGGTGTTCCTGACCTTCAGAGGCATCTTGGTGTGTTCGTTGAGCAGAGGGACATCAAAGACCAGCCTCCTCAGGAGGTGCTGCATCATCGAAGGCCTCAGCTTCCTGCACAGACAGCACACGTGTGTCAGACCGGTAAACAGCCTGTTCACAGAGAGGTAAAGTAACACACTGAGGACCTGAAGGTGACACTGTGACGGGTCTCACTGCTCATGACTCAGATTGTTGGACCACTGCAGTGACGCCTCCTCTCAAAGCTACAGTCTGTGGATTCTGTGTATCATGGAGCTCTGGCCTTCATCACTAACTTTAAACCTGTTACTCATCTTAGTTTGCTGTATGATCATGTTGGATGGTCGTCTTTGTCACGCAGACTCAATCACTATACATACATATATATATATATATATATATATATATATATATATATATATATAATTTTTTTTTTTTTTGAACCAAATTTTTATTAGCATTCATGTGTATTCACACACAGATTTTAGGTTACAACAGCTTCTTTCTTTTTTTTTCCATATACACAAAAGAGGAAATATGTGTAAGAAAAGTATGCGTTAGACAATTAAACTATTTACAGTTCGGCAATTCAAGTTCATTGGGTTGTTTCTGAAGTTCCACTGCACAAATAACAAGTACATCTGGATGGTTCTCTTAATGCAGCACAGTTTAACAAGGTTTCACATTGGTAAGTTTAAATATCCACTGATGGGAGTCCATGTTGTTTTGAAAAGGTCCATCTTTAGATGAAGGAGAGCAGTTCTCTTTTCCATTTCATAAACCTTCTTCACTCTTTCATGCCACTGAGGTATAGCAGGAGGGAGTGGTTGTAACCATGACAGAGCGATCATCTTCCTCGCTATTAATAGTAGAACTTGCAATAAATACAATTTCCCTTTTTCCAATCTATCTTTAGGGAGAGCTCCAATGATATAAAATTCTGGAGTCAGGGGTAAATCAATAATCAATATGAGGAAAATCTCCAATCGGATTCCATCCCAACAACTTCTCAGCTTTGGGCAATCCCAAAATATGTGTGTAGTGTCCCCTACAACATAAGTTAGTTATACTGCTGTTGAATTTGTAGGTTATGGAGGGGGTTCTGAAGTATCTCATTTTTAATTTCACTATATTTTAATTATAAATGCGTTGTAGATCTGCTCCCAGCCCTCTGACCTACATCTGCACAAGACTTCATAGTCTTCAGTCCCAGGATCTTTTCTTAGTGTCTTTGCCAAAGTAAAACTGAACTGGGGAAAAGGCGTTCAGCTTTGTGGCTCCACATGGACACTTGAACGATGCTGAGCGACTTGGAGGTGGACACATCTGGCTGTGGATGTGCTGACTGATGGACTTTACATTCCTCACATGGGCAGTTTTACCAAAAAAGGCTTACTGAAATGATGACTTTTCTTTCTCAATGTTTTGAATTCTTGTTTTATGACTGTATGTATTTGTCTGAAACTGTTGAATGTGCTGCTGTCTTGACCAAGAGACTCTAGTCCTAACCATGACCCTTAAAAAAGAGATTTTTAATCTTAAAGATGTTAATAAAGGGTCTGTTGGTTAATAAAGGACATAATGTTGATCATTATTTGGCCAAACTTTATTTTTGAAGCTGTCTTTCTGACTGACATAAGTCAGAGTTTAGCCAAGTTATTAGTGGGTTTCAGTGAGATGAACTATTGTCTGTTGTGGTTTGGTCTCTCTATGACAGTCCTGCTGGCTGTGAGGGCTGATTTAATGTGTCTAGCGTGTGCTGGAGAGCTTATTTTTTTCATTTTGGGGCTTAGTTTTAAATTTTATTAAAAGTTTTAGAGTATTAAAGGGGTCAAATTAAGGTTTTATTTCCCCTCAGCATGTAGAAAGAAACACACCTGGAACAGTTTGGCCCTTGGTCTTGCCTTTGGGGTGGAGACCCTAACAAAAGGCCTCTTGGTTTAAGACGTCCTGATTATTGTTCTAAAGGTTTTTGAGGGTTCCTCACCCACAGACGGCGAGGAGACACTCCTCGATGGCGTCCCTCTGGGCCTTGGTCAAGCAGCACCCTTTGGACAGGCGGTAAACGGTGTGCAGCAGCGAGTCGATCAGAGAGGCAAACGGCTCCGTCCCAGCAAATAGGGGGGCACATTTAGTGAGGAGGGGAAGGACGGCGGTACACAGGTACCTGTTCAGGGCCAGGGCCATGTCTGTGGCACTGAGAGAGACCTGAGGACAGGGACAGGGAGACACTACATTAAACCCTGACTGAGTTAGAGACATCTGAGGACAGGGACAGGGAGACACTACATTAAACCCTCGCTGAGTTAGAGACACCTGAGGACAGGGACAGGGAGACACTACATTAAACCCTCGCTGAGTTAGAGACACCTGAGGACAGGGACAGAGAGACACTACATTAAACCCTCGCTGAGTTAGAGACACCTGAGGACAGGGATAGGGAGACACTACATTAGCTGAGGACAGGGACAGGGAGACACTACATTAAACCCTTGCTGAGTTAGAGACACCTGAGGACAGGGACAGAGAGACACTACATTAAACCCTCACTGAGTTAGAGACACCTGAGGACAGGGACAGGGAGACACTACATTAGCTGAGGACAGGGACAGGGAGACACTACATTAAACTCTCACTGAGTTAGAGACACTTGAGGACAGGGACAGGGAGACACTACATTAGCTGAGGACAGGGACAGGGAGACACTATATTAAACCCTTGCTGAGTTAGAGACACCTGAGGACAGGGACAGAGAGACACTACATTAAACCCTCACTGAGTTAGAGACACCTGAGGACAGGGACAGGGAGACACTACATTAAACCGTCACTGAGTTAGAGACACCTGAGGACAGGGACAGAGAGACACTACATTAAACCCTGACTGAGTTAGAGACACCTGAGGACAGGGACAGGGAGACACTACATTAGCTGAGGACAGTGACAGAGAGACACTACATTAAACCCTGACTGAGTTAGAGACACCTGAGGACAGGGACAGAGAGACACTACATTAGCTGAGGACAGGGACAGGGAGACACTACATTAAACCCTCACTGAGACCAGGTCATGCAGATCTCATCACATCAGTATCTGGTCCTCCCCCTGCGTCTTCTGGCTGTCCTGCATACGGGACAAACACATGCTTCATGTCTCCTCACCGTGTCCAGAGAGGCAGCAGCTCGTAGGTCTGGTAAGAATCCAACCTCCAGCAGGTGGAGCAGGAAGTTCTGATCCTCGATGCCATAAACCCGATCCAGAAACAGGACCATGGCGGCTTTGTGGTCTGGACAGAAACCAGCTGACATGTCGGGCTCGACCACATGACCGTCTGAGGAGAAACATGACGAGACCATTAGCGGCGTGTCGGAAAGTTCTTGCTCCACAGGTGGACTGGGCTCATGGGGTCTCCTTACCTGTGCCCAGGCTGGGCATGGAGAAGGGGATGCTGATAACCCCCACCAGGTCCTCGATGGGGATCAGAGAGCGGAGGATGGCTCTGATCCTGATGGCCTCACCTTTACCTGCATGGATCAGCTGAGACACAGAGAGGGCAGGGTCAGCAGCAGCAGCTCTGGGGCACCCTGGCAAGCACGGGGAGTTTGTTCAACACGACTGTGTGAGTGTGTTTTTGATTTACTCTGGAGTTTGGATCAACTGAAGTTAAGATCGGGGGGGCAGATTTAGCATTTTAGGCTTTTGCTGAGAAAGATGGATCAGACTGATTCTTTTTTTTCCCCCTTGTTTGCATTGTCTTTTCAGCTGGGCACTGTGTCTGATGACAGCATTAGAAAGACCAATGCATTTTTTTTCTAGCAGTTGGAGAAATGTGAGGATGATTCACTGCTACAGTGACCATCACCAGCCCTCCCTGTAGGCTACTCCATCAAATCAAACTTTATTTAACCCCTGATGAGAGCTGAAGGGGAGGGCCGTGCCACACCACAGTGTGAAGGAAGGGGAAAAATAGTGCCAGAAGGACAGGATGAGACAAGACAAACAGAAAGGAGGACAGACAGGCAGTGTTACTGATTGAACAGGCCAAGTGTTATGTTGATCTAAGCTCCTACAAGAATTGACAGCAGTACGAAACCAGGGACACCAGAGAAGTGGGGTCTTGATAGCTGGGGGAGGTGAGTACACGAGGATCAGATATGGAGGAACATGCATCACAGGATGTGAGCAGATGTGTTAAAGTGTCCAACTCAGCAAGTTCTGACGGGAAGAACTATTTCTTTGCAGTAAGTCTCGACAGGAGCTGGAGTGTCTGTACAAGCATGCATGTGAAGTGGTCACCAAATACCCAGAAAGTTTCCCCCCTCCCGGGAGATCACGGCCGCCGGCAACCCCGGGCCACCAGGGCACCCGAGACCCACCACACAGGCCCCAAAAGCCACCGGGCCAAGGAACAGCCCCCGGACCCAAGGGGGGCAACCGACCCGCCCCCCAGAGGCACCAAGGACAACACCCAGGAGTCCAGGGCGGGGCAAACCCCGCAGACAGCACCCACCTCAACCAACCACCCACCCACCCGGCCCCAGCCACCCCCCACCCCCAGCACCCAGCCACCCCCACCCCCCCACGGCAGCCCAGAGGCCCCAGGCCTCCCGGAGGCTAAGTACCCCCGGACCAGCCCCAACCCCGGGGGGAGGGGGCTCTCGAGCCGACCCAGTGGGGCTCGGCTTGGAAGCCGCAGCAAGGCAGGGTGGGGCGGGTGTGGGCATGAGGTAAGGTCGAGGATCAGACTGATTCTGTAACAGGAGAAGAGGATGGATGGAAAGACTGTCTCATTTTAAGGTCTGTTGATTCAGGATCACACCTGATGATCTGGTCTTTGTCTAGTTTGTGAAATGATTGGTGATGGGTCCTCTATCGTTCAAACAGTGGGCCTGTGTGGTGAATGTCTGCATGTGCACATCCCAAAAGTTAAGTATAGTAATTTTTTTTTTAGTATTTCAAATGGCTCTTTCAAGTGAACGATGAGAACCAGTTCGCAGTTTGAGGGTTTGTCGTTTGTCCGTTTTTAGATGCTGCCTACATGTGTCATCTACATGTCCATGAGTCGGAGATTCCCACGCCACGCTACCTTTATGTCAACGACTAATGACATCTCAGGCACGGTGCACCTTCCCCTGGTGCGCCGTCACACCCATCTGGACGCAGACGGTCTACCAAATTGCCAAACTGGACGGTGTGCCCGACAAAATCAACACTGCGCGGGGTGTGTCAGGCCTGCACCACCCTGTGCTGTGCCAGAAATCAGGGCCCTCAGAGTTTAAAGGAGACAGGTGGGGCTGCACATCAGTCCACTGTCCTGTCCTTAGCAGCAGCTCCGCCTGAGGCTACCTGGAGATGTGATGTTTGTGTTGCTCTGGCAACAACAGGTAAAACCACTTTTCTCTACTAATGATGATTTGAATGTGGACAGCAAGTGAACGACAAAGGGAAGAATATTCAATTAAAACATTTTGATTCTATTGATTATTGAAGGACTGTTAACAAACATGAGGCTTGTTTAAGGGCAGTCCACCTGTTGTCATGGAAACATGAAAACAACAGTCACGAAATACAAGATCTGATGAGGAACTAAAAAAATATTTCAGAGGTTTGATTGGTATGTGTGCATGTTGCTCACGTGCATCTCTGGAGCGCAGCGTCCCAACAGGTCGATCAGAGCGGCGTAAAACGTCATGATGGCATTCCCCATGTGGATGGTGTCATCCTCCTCATCATCAGTGATGTCACTGCTGCAAACACCACAGACCATCATCAGAGCAGCATCAGGGAAAGATCAAGATAAAGTGAAGATGAAGATGTTTCTCCTGTATGTAATGATGAAGAAGTTTCTCCTGTATATAATGATGAAGATGTTTGTCCTGTAATGTAATGATGAAGATGAAGATGTTTCTCCTGTATGTAATGATGAAGATGAAGATGTTTGTCCTGTATGTAAGGATGAAGATGAAGATGTTTGTCCCGTATGTAATGATGAAGATGAAGATGTTTCTCCTGTACGTAATGATGAAGATGTTTCTCCTGTATGTAATGATGAAGATGAAGATGTTTCTCCTGTACGTAATGATGAAGATGAAGATTTTTCTCCTGTATGTAATGATGAAGATGAAGATGTTTCTCCTGTATGTAATGATGAAGATGTTTCTCCTGTACGTAATGATGAAGATGAAGATTGAAGATGAAGATGTTTGTCCTGTATGTAATGATGAAGATGAAGACGTTTCTCCTGTATGTAATGATGAAGATGTTTCTCCTGTACGTAATGATGAAGATGAAGATGTTTGTCCTGGATCTAACGATGAAGATGAAGATGTTTCTCCTGTATGTAATGATGAAGATGAAGATGTTTCTCCTGTATGTAATGATGAAGATGTTTCTCCTGTATATAATGATGAAGATGAAGATGTTTGTCCTGGATCTAACGATGAAGATGAAGATGTTTCTCCTGTATGTAATGATGAAGATGAAGATGTTTGTCATGTATGTAATGATGAAGATGAAGATGTTTCTCCTGTATGTAATGATGAAGATGTTTCTCCTGTATATCATGATGAAGATGAAGATGTTTCTCCTGTATGTAATGATGAAGATGAAGATGTTTCTCCTGTATGTAATGATGAAGATGAAGATGTTTCTCCTGTATGTAATGATGAAGATGAAGATGTTTGTCCTGTATGTAATGATGAAGATGTTTCTCCTGTATGTAATGATGAAGATGAAGATGTTTGTCCTGTATGTAATGATGAAGATGTTTCTCCTGTATGTAATGATGAAGATGAAGATGTTTGTCCTGTATGTAATGATGAAGATGTTTCTCTCGTATGTAATGATGAAGATGAAGATGTTTCTCCTTTATGTAATGATGAAGATGTTTCTCCTGTATGTAATGATGAAGATGAAGATGTTTCTCCTGTATGTAATGAAGATGAAGATGTTTCTCCTGTATGTAATAATGAAGATGAAGATGTTTCTCCTGTATGTAATGATGAAGATGAAGATGTTTCTCCTGTATGTAATGATGAAGATGAAGATGTTTCTCCTGTACGTAATGATGAAGATGAAGATGTTTGTCCTGGATCTAACGATGAAGATGAAGATGTTTCTCCTGTATGTAATGATGAAGATGAAGATGTTTGTCCTGTATGTAATGATGAAGATGAAGATGTTTCTCCTGTATGTAATGATGAAGATGTTTCTCCTGTATATCATGATGAAGATGAAGATGTTTCTCCTGTATGTAATGATGAAGATGAAGATGTTTCTCCTGTATGTAATGGTGAAAGTGTTTGTCCTGTATGTAATGATGAAGATGAAGATGTTTGTCCTGGATCTAACGATGAAGATGTTTCTCCTGTATGTAATGATGAAGATGAAGATGTTTCTCCTGTATGTAATGATGAAGATGAAGATGTTTGTCCTGTATGTAATGATGAAGCTGTTTCTCCTGTATGTAATGATGAAGATGAAGATGTTTCTCCTGTATGTAATGATGAAGATGAAGATGTTTCTCCTGTATGTAATGATGAAGATGAAGATGTTTGTCCTGTATGTAATGATGAAGATGTTTCTCCTGTATGTAATGATGAAGATGAAGATGTTTGTCCTGTATGTAATGATGAAGATGTTTCTCCTGTATGTAATGATGAAGATGAAGATGTTTGTCCTGTATGTAATGATGAAGATGTTTCTCTCGTATGTAATGATGAAGATGAAGATGTTTCTCCTTTATGTAATGATGAAGATGTTTCTCCTGTATGTAATGATGAAGATGAAGATGTTTCTCCTGTATGTAATGATGAAGATGTTTGTCCTGTATGTAATGAAGATGAAGATGTTTCTCCTGTATGTAATAATGAAGATGAAGATGTTTCTCCTGTATGTAATGATGAAGATGAAGATGTTTCTCCTGTATGTAATGATGAAGATGTTTGTCCTGTATGTAATGATGAAGATGAAGATTTTTCTCCTGTATGTAATGATGAAGATGAAGATGTTTCTCCTGTATGTAATGATGAAGATGAAGATGTTTCTCCTGTATGTAATGATGAAGATGTTTTTCCTGTATGTAATGATGAAGATGTTTCTCCTGTATGTAATGATGAAGATGTTTCTCCTGTAGGTAATGATGAAGATGAAGATGTTTCTCCTGTATGTACTGGTGAAGATGAAGATGTTTCTCCTGTATGTAATGATGAAGATGAAGATGTTTCTCCTGTATGTAATGATGAAGATGTTTCTCCTGTATGTAATGATGAAGATGTTTCTCCTGTATGTAATGATGAAGATGTTTTTCCTGTATGTAATGATGAAGATGAAGATGTTTCTCCTGTATGTACTGACGAAGATGAAGATGTATGTCCTGTATGTAATGATGATGTTTTTCCTGTCGGTAATGATGAAGATGAAGATGTTTCTCCTGTATGTACTGACGAAGATGAAGATGTTTGTCCTGTATGTAATGATGAAGATGTTTCTCCTGTATGTAATGATGAAGATGAAGATGTTTCTCCTGTATGTAATGATGAAGATGTTTGTCCTGTATGTAATGATGAAGATGAAGATGTTTCTCCTGTATGTAATGATGAAGATGAAGATGTTTCTCCTGTATGTAATGATGAAGATGAGGATGTTTCTCCTGTATGTAATGATGAAGATGTTTTTCCTGTATGTAATGATGAAGATGAAGATGTTTCTCCTGTATGTACTGGTGAAGATGAAGATGTTTCTCCTGTATGTAATGATGAAAATGTTTCTCCTGTATGTAATGATGAAGATGAAGATGTTTCTCCTGTATGTAATGATGAAGATGTTTCTCCTGTATGTAATGATGAAGATGTTTCTCCTGTATGTAATGATGAAGATGTTTTTCCTGTATGTAATGATGAAGATGAAGATGTTTCTCCTGTATGTACTGACGAAGATGAAGATGTTTGTACTGTATGTACTGATGATGTTTCTCCTGTATGTAATGATGAAGATGTTTCTCCTGTATGTAATGATTAAGATGTTTCTCCTGTATGTAATGATGAAGATGAAGATGTTTCTCTCGTATGTAATGATGAAGATGAAGATGTTTCTCCTGTATGTAATGATGAAGATGAAGATGAAGAAGAGGAGTTATAAACAGAGCTTTGTGTGAGGTCTCACAGGGTCTTGCTGCTCTCAGAAGATGGTGATGGTCCGTCTCTGGAGGAGTCCTGTGAGATCTTGATGGCCTCTTCCATGGCCGCCAGCAGCCCGTCTCCACCTTCACCTCTGAGGGCGGGGCCAAAGCACTCGGGCCGGCGAATCAGGAGCCTGACCACCACGTTGGCGTTCTCCTCCACGCTCTCACCTTCACAGAGACATGGAGGCGTTCACACACAGCTGACGTTCTCCTGCAGGACGACTAAAACACGACTTATTGTCCTACCGTTACAGAAGACGGCGAATCGCAGGAAGTCCAGGTAGCGTTCTCCCTCCACGGGGTTCCAGCCGATGTCGGGGTAACCTTTATGAATGAGCATCACACAGCTCTGCAGACCACAGCCCGCAAGGTACTGGACCACCTGGAGAAGAGAGTCCACACAAACATCACTGTTGGGCTTTATGAGAGGTGACAGGAGAGACAAACATTAACCTGCATGAGACGGATCAGGACAATAATGCCTCACAGCGGTTAGCAAAGCTCCTGGTCCTGCAGCTCAGAGCTCTTAGACGCCGTTGGAGGTTCTTCTGGAGCAGAAGGTCACAGCAGAACACTCTCCCTCTTTCATAAAAATCACCCCTTTTCAACATGTCATGGCTACATGTCATAGCTACACACCTGCACCTCCATCCAACCAGCCAATCAGTGAAGAGCTCATGATGATGGCCTCCTCTAGCCCCGCCCCTCAGAGCGTCTCCACGGGGCAGGCAAAAAGAGCTGCATCTGATGCTCTAGTTCCAGATCAACCAAGACAAGATCAGCTGATCAAATTGGACTATACATCTACAGCCAGGCTTTAAAAGTCCCAAATCAACTTTTTAATTAACATAAATTAAAGAAATGCAAAAGTGTCCCAAATGTAAAAAGGTCTATGATGCCCGATGGTTTCAAACATCTATTAAGAACCAGAATTGGTTAAATAAAAACTTTGTTCTCTGTCTCATCCTTAGCAGATGTTTCATCCGGTGCTTATTAAATGAAGGTATGTGATGTTTTTAAAACTAAACCTAACTTTTAAAAACATGGTTGTTCAGAGTGCTAATTTTCCTTTCGGTAATCCTGTGATGATTTATTTCATGACTTTGACACAAGTTTTGCTGCAGGATAAAAAGTAAAGTGATTCCTGAGTAGCATTGATGCTAACTGCTTATGTCTCTGTGCACTGCCTGAGTTCAATAAACACTGTAGTTAATAAATAATTAAACATTAATGCACGGTTACAGAGGAGGGAGAAGAGCTTCACACAGTAATCCTGATCACTGATCCAGACCTTCAGAATCCTCAAACTGAAAACTATCACGTTCACCCTGAACCTTCAGGTCTGACCTTCTCCAGGTCTGGTTCCCTCAGAGCCAGGGCCAGCTCATTGTTGTCCATCACCGAAGCTGCAGCTACGTCCAGAGGGGTGGAGCCTCGCATGGAGGGGGAGGCTACAGGGGAGAGACGCACCAATCAGAGCTCAAGACAATGACAGTAAACATTAGAGCAGACACACCTCAGAGAAGAGTAAACATTAGAGCAGACACACCTCAGAGAACAGACAATAAACATTAGAACAGACACACCTCAGAGAACAGACAGTAAACACTAGACAATTCCCGCGGGAATCGTGAGTGGGGCTCGGGCCGCTGCCGGGATTTATCTTTTTAATACAGGCCAGCCTCAAGCAGCATTTCAGCAGGATGACATGCTGGAATAGTTCTGAAGATGGCGGGAGACTTCATTCATGTATTTAAGTCATGTGTGGCCTGATTAGCTGATGATCATCATCTGGCACCTGAACTTGAGCTGTGTTCTTGATATACCTGTTGGTGTTTGTCTCTCCTAACAGACTGATGTCACCAAGCACTTTATGAGTGGGGGTCTTGTTTAAACTGAGCTCCAATGGTCTTTATAAACAAACAGACAAAGAAATGCACGCTTCGCGTGCAGTTAAACACATAAACACACACAATGTGTTTATTGGTGGAGATTCTGTGTGAAGATTATTCCCTTTTAAACCAAAACACACACATGCAAATATTTGTGCTTCATGGGCCTAACCTAATTCTGGGCTAACTGAAGTCAAATTTTAGCTAAATTATGCTGCTGGGACAGTGACACTGTGAAATAGTTAGCTAAAATCATATGACTAGTAGCTCAAAATCATATGACTAGTAGCGTCAAAAAAATTTCATTTTACTAAGCCCTTTACTAATATGCTTATTAGTGATGGGTAAAACATTCACTAAATCTTTACTAACATGCTTATTAATGATAAGTAAAACATTCACTAATCTTTTGCTTATATACATATTTATGATGAGTAAAACATTTGCTTATCCTTTACTCATATGCTGATTAATGAAGAGTAACATTTTCATAAGTGTGTCTATTAATGAGTTATTACTGATTATTCATGTCAGAAAAATGCTTTATTAATGATGAATTTGTTATTTACGAATCCTTCACTAATATGCTTATTAATGAGTTAAACAATAACTAATCCTTTTCTAATATTACTATTAATGATGAGTAACACTTTTAATAATCCTTAACTAATATGCTTATTAATGATGAGTAAAATATTTATGAATCCTTCACTAATATGCTTATTAATGGGTAAAACATTTACTAATCCTTTTCCTATTTGCCTATTTATGATGAGTAAAGCATTTACTAATCCTTTACTAATATGCTTATTAATGATGAGTAAAACATTAACTAATCCTTTACTTATATGCTTATTAATGATGAGTAAAACATTAACTAATCCTTTACTAATATGCTTATTAATGATTAGTAAAACATTTACTAATCCTGTTCTTATATGATTATTAATGATGAGTAACACATTTTTTAGTGTGTCCTTAAATGTGTTATTACTGATTATTCATGTCAGAAATAAGGTTTATAAATGATGAATTCAGTATTTACTAATCCTTGACTAATATGTATAGTTTTTGGAGGCTTACGTGCCCTGTTAACTGTAAGCCCTGCGGGCTTACAGTTTACAGGGCAAGTCACATACAGTTCTGTATATGACTTGGTCCTGTGTGGCTTGATCAGCTGAGCCCCTGGAAGCACCTGGCAGCAGGCCAAGTGATGATTAAGGCTCCGTTGTCATGGTAACAGGGACAGCTGCGAGGAGATGCAACACTTTGGCTGTCTAAAATGACTGAAATTTGATGACTTCTGACAGTGTCAAACAGCGGCCTGTATCTTTGTCACCATTGGACCTATTTTTATGTTGAGGACATCGTAAGCGTCGGGAGAGTCTTGGGATCGTGAAGATGTAATTTTTATGAAGATAGTGTGAGAAATGACAGAGTTATCGCGATTTACAAACTACCTGTCACTCATGAGGACTACATGTCAAGTTATAATGGAAGTAGATGAGTAATGGACTTTCTACCGAACAGATGTCTCTCATTTAATTTAAGAATGAGTTAGGGCTTCACTTTTTCTTTTATATGAGGCACAAGAGTCTCAGATCCGTTTTTCTGAAAAAATTATTCAGGTCCGATGTACCGTTTTGCCGTTATCGCAAGTTGTTCGGGGATTTTTTCGAGTGGTGACTGCCTGCTCTCACACTCTGAGTTTTCAAATCTCGTTTGAAACTTCACTCTAACACGTCATTTTGGGGCGATGCAAGAGAGATTTGAGGGCTCGCTGACTGAAAACGGTACGCCCGTAGGGCCGTTTTCAGTCCTGAACAGAGGAGACATAGAGCTTTGTTTTGACATTTGAATGAGCTCTGTAGCTGTCACGTTCGCCGTCGTGCTTAGAAAAACAGTGATTTTTTGGTGTGTTCAGGAAAAATCCTATTCATTTTCAATGGGACTTTTTTCGCAGTTTTTCGCGAATAACTCGGTTTGCCACGAGCCACTCTCTCCATAGCTTTGCTATGGGGAGAGTGGCTCGTTGCAAAGCCCGAGGCCCAAATTAGAGCAGACACACCTCAGAGGACAGTAAATATTAGAGCAGACACACCTCAGAGGACAGTAAACAGAGCAGACACACCTCAGAAAAGAGTAAACATTAGAACAGACAGTAAACATTAGAGCAGACACACCTCAGAGAACAGACAGTAAACATTAGAGCAGGCACACCCCAGAGAACAGACAGTAAACATTAGAACAGGCACACCACAGAGAACAGACAGTCAACACTAGAGCAGACACACCTCAGAGAAGAGTAAACATTAGAGCAGACACACCTCAGAGGACAGACAGTAAACATTAGAGCAGACACACCTCTGAGGACAGACAGTAAACATTAGAGCAGACACACCTTAGAGAACAGTAAACATTAGAGCAGATACAGAGGAGTCTCAGTATGATTTTCTTTGACTTTCTGATTTGGATGTTTAGGAGGATTTATTACTGCCTCCTGTTTTCTTCTGTTTCTGTTTGAAAAGCCACACAGATGTCTATTAATCTGATTGGACAGGCCCCGCCCCCTGAGACTGACCGAGGCCCACGCTGCTGTTCTCCAGCAGGTAGCTGAGGTGGTCAAACATGGCCTTCTGGTTCTGACGGCTAATTCGACAGAAGTAACACAGGAAGCGACAGCAGTTGGCCACCATCTTGGGAAAGGTGATCTCCTGCACACAGAAACAGAGCGTGTGTAGGTGGAAATAACTCAGGTGTGGATCTTAAATCAGGTACATCTGTAAAACATCTGTGAGGAGTCTGACCTTCAAGTCTCCTCCACTCAGAACGTTGACCATCACCTCCATGACCGTCTCGTGCATGCCCAGAGCCCTCATCAGGTTTGGATGTTGGTAGAACACCTTGTTGTTCATGATGTCACTGCACAGGTAACAAACACACCTTAATGACTTCACCTGAGCGTCAAACACAATGAAACAACAGCAGCACTGCTGCTACAGAAACAGATCATCAGTGTGTAAACCTGTCCCATCAGGGCAGCAGGTGAGCGCTCCATGTGCACCACCTGCTCAGGTCCTGTCTGAAGGATGGTCTCACCTTTACCTGAGCAGGTACGGATCACTGAACCAGTGTGACGACTCTGCGGAGAGGGACTCTTGTTGTAAGACTTTTCCTGCTTCCACTCTGTCCCTCGCTCCAGGTGAGGGGTGTGTCTACCTGCTGCTGCGCCTGTTCCTGATCACCTGCTGGTACAGACCCCTCCTGAAGACTCGTCACAGGTGATTCCAGCACCTCCTGTGGTACTGTTGGCGTCTCCAGAGCTCCAGTGTTCTCTTATTGCCTTGGATGTGTTTTGTGGACTCCGTTCTTCTGCCTGACAGAAACTTACCCCCTCTCTGCCACAGTCCTCACCCACTCCCTGAATTATTATTCTAATTATAAATATTACTCTGTTGCACCTTTACTTGGTCTTGGATTGTCTTTGGATCCTGTAAAAACCTCAGAAACATGTTCTCTAACAACAAAAGGACGAATAAAAATGTGTTCAATCATGATGTGTTCATCACATCAACATCTCTGAGCAACACTGGAATGCTGATGCTAAAAAATCATGTTTAAGAGCGAAAGAAAAATCACATTTTAAACTTATAATGAGAGTGAAAGTTGAAGGATAAGTTTGATTCCTGCAGCTTTCACATTGTTTATAGAATGAAGTAGAACAATATACTCACCCAGAAGGCTTTCCTGATCCAAACAGCGCTTCGGGAGATATTTAGATCCAAAATCGAGCGGCGGACATCCGTATAATGGTAGCACACGGGGCATGTATAGCGCCGCTCCTAAAACTGCATTAATCGTCCAAAAACTCATTAGTTTCACCAATATTTCATCATGGTCCGCTCGGGCTACTCCTACATTACAGTCTGTGTCACTCCACCCATGTTTTTGTGACTGTGCTGACCTCTGAACTGAAGACTGCTCTCTGGCCAGCTGTTCTTCTCTTTGCCTTCGCGTCCTCCTTTCGATGAGTTCCTCATCTGTAAACTCTGGCCCGAAACTGTAAGGATACCTGTCATATTCACAGTTCTCCTCCACAACATCTCCGTCTCATAGATATTCGTCCAGTTTGCACAAAACTGGTAACCTTACATAGCAGATGGGCCTGCCTGATTCAGTTCCTGAAATCCTGCAGATCCCATCTTGTAGCGCTCCGTTGACCAATGGATTTCCTCGGCTAAAATTTTAACGGCCCAATCAGGGAAGAGAGGCGGGAGCTGTGGAATGCGGACGTGACCACAACCGGAAGTTGAAACCGGAAGATGAGAACGGATATGCCGATTAGCCTATTGTCCTCATAGATAATTAGTAAAACTTGGTGAAATCTGCCCTCCTCAGAAGTTTACTTGTAGGGATTGTCTTTGACGAGGTTCATGTTACAGATAAGTGTCAAATGAATCATCTGTGTGGTACAATTTAGTGTAGGACGATAGTATAAGGCCGTTAGCCGCTAAGTTAGCTGCTAACAGCTAACAACAGCTAACAAAAAAGTATGCTATTTTTTTTCAATTCTTTATTCAGCCATTTCAAGTAACAAACAGGCACATTTTGCATCATAGTCTTCAAAAATCACTGAGCAGCATCAGCAGCCAATATAAACAAAATAATAAAATAAAATGAATATAATAAAAGAAAAAAAATAATGACAAATTCAATGAAAACATTGCTTCATTATATGAGGCAACCCTGCTTGATATGGATTGGTCTGTGATGAATGTGACGAGCCAAATGATTATCCAATCAAAAGCTTGTGTTTTTTTTTAAACGTTCTGCCCCTGAAAACAAATTAAAAGGGCCCCTACCCAGATGGACTAGTGAAATATTTCTGTGGCAGATATATGGAGCTGTCCATCTGGCTTGTCAGGTTAGGAAACTGGAGGAAGAAAGTCGTTGTGTAGCCGGCGGTCTTCCCCTGAAACAATGAGCCGTACTGCGCATGCGCGGCAGCCGTAAAGAAAGTTTCCAGTTCAGAGGTCAGCACAGTCACAAAAACATGGGTGGAGCGACACAGACTGTAATGGAGGAGTAGCGTGAGTGGACCATGATGAAATATTGATGAAACTAATGAGTTTTTGGACGATTAATGCAGTTTTAGGAGCGGCGCTATACATGCCCCTTGTGCTATCATTATACGGATGTCCGCCGCTCGATTTTGGATCTAAATATCTCCTGAAGCACTGTTTGGATCAGGAAAGCCTTCTGGGTGAGTATATTGTTCTACTTCATTCTATAAACAATGCGGAAGCTGAAGAAACCGAATTTATCCTTGAACTTCCACTCGATAATAACATTCAACTCACATTTAACATTTAACATATAAAATTTAATAGTTTCCTGTCTCCAGCCCTCGCTCAGATTGTTAATGACAGTGTTATAAATAAAGTTTGCTCACCCCAGCCCTCGTATCATGAGCTTCTCCTCCTCTCGTCCCATCCTGACACTCAGCAGAGACCTGATTTGTCCCAGAGCAGCGAGCAGCGTGATGGTGTCCTCGATGGAGACTGAGTTTATGGTGTAGGTCTTTGGGAGAGCCTGGACCTGAGGAGCAGGAGAGACAAACTAAGAGATAATCTGAAAAAGATATGTTCATTTTAATAACATAATCACTGATGATCTTATACAGATATGTCTATTTTAATAATTTAATCAGTGATAATATTAAATGTACGTTTTAATACTAAGCTCAGGTGTTGTACAGGTGTATTTTTATTTTTCAGAGTCACTGGGAGCTAAGAGTTTCAGTCCTCCTAAATCACAGATTTGATGACAGGGGAAGTCGGGCACCCGTTATTCTCTAAAGGTGACACCAATGAAAACACTGAATCACAGTGAGCAGCTAGTACCTGCCCCCCGATGCCGTCGTACTGTCGATGTAGGAGAACAAACATGGCTCTGACCAGATCTGGATCCTCGATGACTGACTCTTGTGCCCAGCGGACCATGGTGTCTGAGATCAGCTGCTGTAGCGTACCTGCAGACACACACACAGGTAAAGGTGACGCAGTGACTGTTCAGAGACTTCAGCAGGTCTACAGACAGAAGGGATCGGACATGAAAACAGAAACCAGGCCAGACTTTAGCCCAGGACCAGGGCATGATCCAGGACCTGATCTAGGACCTGATCCAGGACCTGATCCAGGACCACTTGTAGGCAGGAACTCAAAAACCTGACCACATCCACAGGGAGATAAACAGCCATACACACTTTAAGTCTTATTTAAGTCTTTTATTGTGGAGGACTCACTGGGCTTCCTGTGCTTCTTCTCTGGAGGAAGGTCGGCCATCTTGTTCTTCAGATACGACACCTTCTCCACCAACGACATGAGGCGTCCTCTGATGGTGAAGTCACTGTCTCCACCCAAAACCCCGTCATCGTCCAGCTCTGCTCCAGAAGAATCAGACACATTAGTGTTTATTACACAGCTGCTTAACATATGACACATGCACAGGTTATTATCATGTTATTACATTAATTATTGTAATGAAGCAGCCCTCTGAAGACCCATAAGGGTTTATTTAGATTATTCTGACAATAATATGTTATTCATAAAACAGAAAATTTATGATTATTATCAATACAATGAAGTTGTCCTTGATCATTTACATGTTTGTATCATTGATCTAAGGCAGTGATTCCCAACCAGGGTACGTGTACCCCAAGGGGTACGCGAGAACAATTATTTTCAACCTGGAAGTAGGGATGGGAATCGAAAAACCAATTCCAGTTGAGGATCGTTAACAGCTCCATCAAAGAATCGATATCATCAATCTTTTTGCTTATCAATTCCCTTATCAATTCCTCCCACTGACAGGGTTCAGAAGTGTCAGAATTGTAGCTTAACTTTCATTGCACCTACTACACAACCTTAAGTGAGTGGAAACACCAGCAACTTGCAGAAGCAGATATCTATGCTGTGACGTGTTTGACATTGTTGCCACTGAAAATCAGACCAACATTTGCCCGCTCGCAAAATCTGCAGGAATTGATAAGGGAATCGTTAAAGAATTGGATCAATTAGCAGGATCGTTAACAGCATTGATATTGAAAAAATCTTATCAATTCCCATCCCTACCTGAAAGTGCTGAGTTAAGCCTGTCAATAGAATTGTATGTGTGCGCTATAACTAGTTTTCCCAGGGAAACAATAACCAGAGCCGCGCTAAAATGAAACCAGCTGCTAAACTCCAGCTGAAACATCCTGTTAGTCTGGATTCAGGAGAGGGTTAAGAGAGGCCTGCAGAGAAACTATTTTGAGTGTTTTGTTCCAGATTTTTAAAGTTTAAATGCCTGTTAAAATGAGTGTTATTCAAAGGAGCACCAGTGTTTTGTGATAAACATTACAACAGTTATAAACAACAAAGGCAGGTTGATTATTTAGATTTAGATTTTGTCTCTATTTATTTAGATTACATATTTATTAACAAGAAAAAAATTTATATATTATTATTTTTTAATTTGAGTTAAAAGGAGAATTTTTTCAGAACTAAATTTTCAAATTAAGGAAATAAAATCAAAATATTTTCATTTATTAATCAGTTATGTTACATTCTGTTTTAGGAGAATCATGAGTACGTATGAATGAAGGGGTACTCATGGTATGACATAAAGGGTCAGGGGGTACACAGGACAACAAAGATTGGGAAGCACTGATCGAAGGGATCCAGCTGTTTTTCTATCTTTTCAGATGTGTAGAGGACCCTCTCAGAGTTCTGGTCTGGTGTTTATCAGTGGGTCTGGTACTTTACCACAGTGCCTCATGAGGTCTTCGTGGAAGTCCAGCAGTTGTTCCCTGATGTAGTCTGGACAGGGACAGTCCTGCTTGTTGTCCTTAAAGTTCAGCAGCATGTTGATCTGTGGACGTGGACAGGAAGTGTCTCTTTATAGAAATGTTCATTTACATGGGGGTGGAAATTAGCCACCTTGCTATAATCCAATGCATTTACATATCAGTGTTCATTAATGCATATTGTCCTAGCTGGTTATTAAAGCTGGTTTAGTTTTCATTTCCCTCACCTGCTCCTGCGGTGGAGACCTGAACTCTTTGGTCTTCCTGGCGGTCAGAGCAGCGGACATGTTGAGGGCCAGCATCACCTCGTTGTAACGGAAACGCTGGTTGTCTTGTAGACAGGCCACAAAATCATCTGAGAACGCCACGACGGCCTCGATACGATGACGGACCTGACAGTCACAGAGGTACTGCAGCACGTGGCACATCTGCACACAAACAGGAGGACACGGGTTTGCCGGAGACCTTCAGTAACCATAACACTTAAAAACCTGTTAAAACAGGGTCCTGCAGGAGTCTGAAGGATCTCATATTTAGGTTCAGATCTTCATTTCTAAGGTCTACTTAAATGATTTCACAATTGAGAACCCTCTGGTCAAACAGACACTTTGCAGGCTTTGTCTTGTTCATAGAAGTGCTCTTCAGATGAAACGGAGATAAAGCAGCAAAAACAGATTATTTTTGATTCCCTACCCTACCTCTTTGTCTTGGTAGCTAACCTATTACATGGCTGTGTTTGAGATCTGCTGCTGTCAGACTCTTCACAGCCACATGGACCAGCCCTCCAGGAGTTTGTGGATTGGTGTGACGAGGTCTGTCTGGAAGTGAACATCAGCGAAACTAAAGAGGCAGTGGTGACTTTTTCCAACAAGCAACGAGAGCTGGCAGCAGCAGTCAGCCAGTGCTGGTGCAACTGTGCCAGCGATCACATTATAACAGTCAGTTTGTTCACCATGGCCTTGGATTCCTTGAAAAGTGACATCTTTTCTGAAATAGCGGGAGCAGTGAGTGGACTAAAAGCTAACCATGTCTTTAGCAACGATGCAAAGTTCCATTGACGACCAAGAGGAGGTGGAACAATCAGCCACAAGTGACTCTGGGAACTCCTACTCACACAAATCAAGACATTAACAGACAGAAATGTGGAATACCATGAAGAGTAAACTTCACAGGCTGAAGGAGGAAAGCTATCCCATAATAATAATAATAAACAGAGCTTGGATATACATACTCAGAGACTTCTATATTTACAGTCTTAGAGCTCATTAAAGACAAACCTCCAGGTGAGGATCCAAAGACCACCAGAGGAACCTGAAGACAACCGCAGGCCTCAGTGTTTCCATTTTCATCACATGTAAAAACTGTTTCTATAGACATTAAACAGGATCACTTTTTTCTTTCTCTAAATCTAAATATTTGGACTAAATATTTTGAAAACTGTTAAAGGGACTGTGAGGATAATCTGTTTCCAGCGACATAAAGACTCTGTTACCCATGATCACGCGCGGCGACTGGCGTAATGCTGCGTTCCAGTAACCTCTGAACTGGGACTGACATCATCACCGACTTATCGGCATTCCAGTTGAAGTCGGAAAAAAATATGCCGATCTACCAGGCTATTGTTAGCTGTTGTTAGCACGCCCTGCGTTGTTGTTCACAAATATCACATGAAGAATGTGATTATCACTATGGCAGCATTTTTGTAAATATAAGTCTAACAATACTATGTATACAGCTGATCTAGAGCGACACACCCCAGTCAGAAGTGCAAATAAATGGATTATTACAGGAGCTAAATAACTGTTCACACTGGGGGCATCCATCTTCCATTGTCAACTCGGGGGTGGCAAGGATTCACCGAGTTCCCAGTAGGAAATTCCGACTTCTGACTACAACTGGAACGCACCAAGGACGTGACCCAAGCCAAAGTGTGTGTCTGATGTGATGCTAATGAATGCAGCTCGGACCTTCCTCAGAACTCTGCATTGCTTTACAACTTATTTTTTCAACAACTTACAGGATGCAAAGCTACGAGGTAATGTATCTCTTTCTAGTTACGTAGCGGTAGTTTTTGATGTGTGACAGCAAGCAATTTTTTGAACTTAGTATCATAGTTTTGTAGCCGGCTATATATCGCTACTTACAGCCCGGTGTTCTAAGACGTGTCTGAATAGTATAAATTTGCTCTAGTTTTAATTGTCTTGTTCCTGAAGTTGAGTATCCAGGCCAGTCCGTGAAGGTAAGGAATAGCATGTATAGATAACCTATAGATGCTATAAAACTCATCTTAAAGTGTGTATTTCCATCAGGCATATATCTAAAAGTGAGACTTTTTTGTAATTACTTAGAAACTCCTCATAGCATCCCTAAGAAAAATACTACATTTCCATTTGCATCAACATCATCTGAAAAAACAAATATGACAGCAGACACTGAATTTGCCCCAAACATCTGAGCTAAGCTCTCATGAACGGTGATGCTTCAGGACAATGAGCTTCACCACGCTCCCACTGTTTGAATCACCTTCAGCAAACGTGAGGCTGGTCATGTCCACACATCTGCCCATCCAACACAGGTAATCTAGCGTACTCCCAATGCTCTGACGTCAGAATTTGTTGATTCTGAATCGCAGCAGTAAAGTGGAGGAATGCATAGGACAGCTGCACGTCTTTAGCTTTATTTCCTCCCACCTGAATTTGATCCACACAAACACTTGAGACATGAGTGTGGACCACCAGAAGGTGACCTGGGATCCCTCACCTGCAGTTTGACGGGCTCGGGCAGCTTCATCTGCAGCAGGCCTTCTTTGGGCACGCTCCTCACCCCCTCCTCTCCCCTCCCTCCCCCCTCCTGCTCCTTCAGCACCTCCTTCTGGCTGCTCCCCTCCCTCTGCTCTCTGAAGACGCTGGGCTCGATCAGCCTCAGGGTGTTCTTCAGGTCTCGGTCCTTGAACACGCCCATGATGAGCATGGTGTAGAAGAGCTTAATGAGCGGGACGAACAGGAACTCGGTGCTGCCCCCTATAGGGTCTCTGACGTGCATGCTGCCCTCCCTCACCGCCTCCGTCAGCATCTCGATGGTCTTCACCTTCAGCACCTCCAAGGGGAACTCCGGGCTGTACTGGAAACAGTCTGTGGACACGGAGCCGTTGTTGCCGTGGTTACGTTTGGAGGGGGCGGCGCCGCTCACAAAGCTGGGAGAGCTGAAGTGCATTCTGGGTCTGAGGGAGGTGCTGAGGCCGATGCCGGGCAGGCCGTGCTTTTTGTTCTGGTCGGGGAACAGCGTGATGCTCTTGGTCTGCTCCGTCATGGGGACGATGTACTCGCTGTTCATCATCAGGCGGGCTGTGGCGTAGCTGCTGAGGTGGATGTCGATCAGGAGGTCGTAGTAACCTGCACGCAGCAGACCTGAGGGGGCGGAGACACAACTTCTTTTAGTATGACTAGATATAAATTTTACAGATCCAACAGCTGCAGATGTGTTGAAAAAGACTAAAAACAAGTCAACTTAGCTGAAAATCTGATTTACAAAAACACCTGTATGGTGGTGTTTCCATGGCGGCGTCTTTATTTCTGCTCTCATTGGCCTAAAGGGACAAGAGTGTGGCCTGGATTCAGTATGGCCTGTAGAGTGTGTAAGAGTGTTACCTGGCATGTGCCTGTTGTGGATGGCCTGTAGACTGTGTAAGAGTGTGACCTTGCATGTACTTGTTCTGGATGGCCTGCAGAGTTTGTTAGAATGTTACCTGGCATGTACTTATGCTGGATGGCCTGTAGAGTGCGTAAAAGTGTGACCAGGGATGTACTTGCTCTGGGTGCCTCGCAGACCATGTAAGAGTGTTACCTGGCATGTACTTGTTCTGGATGGCCTGTAGCAGCTGTGACTCGTCGATGTGTGAGCAGAGAGCATGGGCAACACGGTTGTTTCCGAGGGCACAGATGGCGGAGTAAAGTCTTAATGTGTGGAAGTGAAACTTCAGGAGGTCACTCTGCTCCGACAGCTCCAGGATGTCCACACACCTGAGAAACCAGCACA
Organism: Scarus forsteni; assembly: GCA_036419115.1. Lineage (NCBI taxonomy): Eukaryota > Metazoa > Chordata > Actinopteri > Labriformes > Labridae > Scarus > Scarus forsteni. Next base: position 13,046,271 of record JAZDUH010000386.1, read on the forward strand.
GTCCTGTGAGGGGCTTAGGAGCAGCACGGTCATGTGTGTGTTTGTGGTCATGTGGTATGTTCCTCACCTGTTCTCCTCAGGTATGTGCAGGGACATGAACTGCAGAGGATCGTTACACTGGACCAACCAGCCCAGCCTGTCACTCACTCTGGACGCTGACACCTAAAGGACATGGAGAAGATCCATGATTGAAGGAAGACCTGACACCTGGACCATCACAGAATAACGCAGAGGAACTGGTGTGTGACCTTCAGGAAGTGGTTTGGGACTCGGCTCCATAACACCGGAGTGAGGAACTGGACATGGAGTCGAGGAGGACACTGAGGAACAGGGTTCTTCTTCTCACTCTTGAACAGACCGGCCGACAGAGGCATCACATTCTGTAGGAAAACACACATATGTTAAACACAATTATACACAACAGCAAAGGTAAAGATTATACCCAAAAATACACACAAAAATAATACTCAAAAACAGTACACATAAATATGATACAGACGAATACACAATAATACAAACAATTAAACACTAACACAATACACAACAATAAAAATGGCACACAGAATTAGTCACAAATACAACAGAATAATAAACACAAATACACACAAATATAACACACACTATTACAGAAGATAATTTAACACAGGGTCACACACAGCAGGATTTAAATGTTCATTCCTTTGGGGTAAGTGGTTGGTGATCAGGTATAAATATATAAACAAATTTTGAAAAAATAAATAAACTCTGTAATAATTATATCGTACTGTCAGTGGCGGCTGTTGGTCAGTCAAGGAGGGGAAGCTCATTTTTTTCCAGCCTACATCATAAATTCATTTATTTAAATGTAAATTCTACCCTCTGTTCCTTTTCAATAAAATGATCTGTGACCCTGTTGTACCAACTAGGTGTCTTTTCCAGGGATTTTACCAGTGTTCTCTCAATGGCCAGCAGAGCTAGACTGCTTAAACGGCCTTGGCCCATTGTGTTGTGGGTGTAAGACTTGAGCTTCTTTAAACAGGAGAAGCTCCTCTCCAGAACAACTGAATGTAAAACTTAGAAGATGCTCCAGTGGAGGGTTATACTTCAAGATCGCTGATTGGCTCATGTCACTGTCAATCAAAAAGGGATTCGGCCTCAGACAGATCATCCAATCATCATGCAGAAGCCGAGCGTCCCACTGCCTCATAGACCACCAGAGACGCTGAGCGTCCAATGGGCGGGACAAAGCCTAGCGTTTATCCAATGTCCGTCCAGTTTCCACAGTGGAACAACCCACTCTACGCTTCCCCATCGAAGTCAGAAGACGCTCAGCGTCTGACTGTGTTAAAACGCTGAGACGCTGCGGGGATGAATGAGAAGGAAGTCGCTCCAGTTACCTGTGATAAGTAGCTGATTCTGAACAAAAGATGAAGGTATTCTAGAGCATATTTAGTCAATGAAATGTACACACAGCAGGACATATCACCACTTTTATGGGGACATTTTAGGGAAAGCTGAGCTTCCCTTGCAGTCTTACAGCAATCGCCACTGCGTACTGTCTCTCATCTTAAGTTCAGTGAACTTGGTTTGTTTCAAGCTCAAGATTTTTTCTGTATTTCTCTTTTGGTTTGGTTTTCTGGCCCTCATCAGGAGGACCAAAGCCTGGTGCCTAATGAGTGATGACCTCTGTGAGCGCCGGGGTCAGCTGGGGTCAAGTCCAGGGTGGGCCCTTGCCTGTCACCCATGATCACTGTAACAGCCCCACATGTCCCAAACAGAGGGGCGGTATGAGTGGGTGATGTGGACCTGGATGTAAACAGAAAGTGCTGCTGACTGTCACGAGTTCTGAGTTAATTGTGTTACTAAAGGTTTTATTTTGAAGCAGCAAACAGGAAGTGTGTCTGATCTCCTCACAATAAGGGTCAGGCTCTGTAGGTAGTTTAAAAATCACTGTAGTCAGTAATGGTGGTGATGATGATGATGATGATGATGATGATGATGATGATGATGATGATGTATTTTTGTCTCACCTTGAGTCGTCCCAACTCAAACTGGAAGACGTTTGGACTGGTGGCTTTGGCAAACACAGCAGGAAACAGTTTAGTGCTGGGCTCCACCTGAAAAACAGAGAACAGGTGTTTGAGACTGAAGACCAGCTCTCCTGCCCACATCTGAACGGGTCTGACCGAGCAACCGGTCCAAACGAAGGTCTCGCTCCTCCCTGCGGCTGTACCTGGTAGTATGTGGTGAGCTCTTTACCGTTGGCGGTAAACGTCAGCAGACCGTGCGTCGTATCGACTAAACAGCCGATCTCTAAACCGTTGTTGTTCCTCCCTTGACCAGGACTGCTGCTCTCTCCGGCCCACACCATGTAACAGTTACTGCGCTTGATACTGCCAGGAGATAAGGTCAGAACATTATTTAAATCAAAATTATATTATATATATAACCACTTGCTCAATTTGATACTTAAGATGTAAAATGGAAAATAAAATCACATTTAAAACTTTAAAACAAACATAAATCAATTTAACTATTGACTGCATGTTGGTGAGAGAAACAAATCAAAAACAGCAGCAGGTGATTCAAAGCTTTTTAAAAAGAGGCTGGAAATACAGTTAGTCAGTGACAGAACTTTAACATAGAACCACATCAACACTGGTTTTCAACTGGAGGGTCAAGACCCAAGAGAGGAGCAGAAATGTTCCAGTGGTCACGAGTGTGTCGGACAAAACTACTGAGGCAGCATCAGATTTCAGTTTGTTGTGATCCCTTAAAGAAGCAGGTCCTCTGCAGCACAGGGTGGTGGAGCCTGGCACACCAGGGCAGTGGTAACTTCATCCGGCGCACTGCCGCAGTGTGAGCCAATTCGCAATTTGGTAGACCTGCTGCACCAGATGGGAATGGCATCGCACCAGGTGGAGGTGTCGACAGATTCAACTTGGTACACTGACGATTTCGGGCCAAAAAACTGCGCTGAAGGTGTGATGAAAGCTCTCCAGCTCCAACCTGGTCTATTCCAGGCACAGGCGAAGCGCAACCGGTGCAGTGGTGATTTGGTGACAGGCGCACAGTGCGAACACATCACCAAAGCCTCAGAGGCAGGTCTACAGAGTGTCAGGCACATTTCAATGCAATAAACATTCACATCAATCACTATTTAATATAACCGTCTGAACCAGCATATACATTTGTATCTGTATTAGCTGTCCCGTCACATCTGATGTCGGATTAAAGCCGTTTGTCATAATGGAAACTTAACCTGACGGCAGCTGGAAGTTTGATGCACATCTTACAAGTCAACAATAAACAGCCTTAAGATCTGATACTGAGTATATATCTGGCTTCTCTCATCTCATGAAATTCAAAGAAAAGAGGGAGAAAAAGACGAAGAAAAAAAGAGAAAATAAATGTATGTAACAAGGTGTCTTAAAGGAACACTACACCCAAACAACAATTTGGCCTCATTTTCTACTCACCCTCATGCTGAGCAACACTCTGGAGCACTTTTTTGATGTCTCAAATGCAGCCGGGGGTCCATGGAGATTTTTGCTGTCAACAAACGTCCATCTAACAGGGGACGACGGAGCCCGAAGAAAAAGGTCCATAAAAGTCCACAAAAACGTGCCTATTTTCCTTCATACTGCTCGTCCGCTGCACTGCGGAAGTACGCTATAGCACTGTTTAGGCTCGAAAAATGTACTAAATGACTTCGTTTCGAATTAATTATGGACGTTACCCGCTCAGGACACTTGGATTACAGCGGACGAGCAGTATGAAGGAAAATAGGTACGTTTTTGTGGACTTTTATGGACCTTTTTCTTACGGGCGCCGTCGTCCCCTGTTAGATGGACGTTTGTTGACAGCGAAAATCCCCACGGACCCCCGGCTGCATTTGAGACATCAAAAAAGTGCTCCAGAGTGTTGCTCAGCATTAGGGTGAGTAGAAAATGAGGCCAAATCGTTGTTTGGGTGTAGTGTTCCTTTAAGGATTTACCTTTGATTTCCCATATTTCTCTGTTTTAGTTTTTATTCTTAACGTGATCTAAAAAGATGGAGTACATTATTGAAAGGAGGATGAAGAGGAGATACCAGGAGAGGATATATCACCAAAGGCTCTGCTATTTGCTATTTTGACAGACCAGGAATGCAGGTGGATCACAAGCATGATGAATGGATTATCCTGCTGCTGTGTTTAAATGTAACTGTCACTTAATTTTGTTCTCCTATTAATGACACAGGAACAGATTACAGCCGTCCTGCGAGGTGGTCCACACGATGTGCATTGCAGTCTACGAAATGCGCCCGGTGTTAATAAACCTGTTTTCTATTTCCACACAGAGAAGTACTGAAGATAGAGACAGACTTGGCAGTGACCCACCTCTCATGGACTTTCCCCTTCTCGTCCCCCAGGGTCACCGTCACTGTCCGGACTTTGTGCAGCTCGAAGCCGGGGTCGTACTGATGGAAGTCAGAGGTCACCCAGCCCACCCACACACTGCTGGGCTCCTGACCCGGGAAGATCCTCACTGAGTAATAATGCTGTGGACCAGGACAGACAGGGTCCAGATCAGCCCTCAAAGACAATGCAGGTACGTACATGGCTATGAACGTCTTAGTTTAGAGGTGCAGTGCAGAGCCTGATCCGGTCTGAATGCTCTCGAACACTGTCTGTATAACACCACGTTTTCAGACTGCAGTGATAGTCTCACCGTTGAGGCGTGCATGAGGAACTCGTACTCGTCTCTGTCGTCAGCCATCACCTCCTCAGACAGACGGGTAGACGCTGGACAGCTGTTGTCTGGTTTATTCTTCTTCAGCATGAACCTGAGGAACAGACACCTGGTTATAACCTGAACAGCAGTGGTAAAAAAGGCTTAACAAAGTCTTCAGAGTGTTGTTGGAGTGTCGACCTGTGCTTCAGTTTGGAGGGTTTCTCCTGGTTATAGTCTTTGTGGTTGTTGAACTCGTCTTTGTCTTGACCGTTTGGACCGTGAGGAGTCTTCACCAAGACCTCAAAGTCTGACACTGTCTCAAAGTCGTCCAGGTCCTAGAAACACACAGTCGAGTGTTGCTGTATGATGTATACATATACATTAGCTTAAAGCTAGGGTCTACGATCTGAAAACCAGTTTGGCTGTTGAGACAGATTTGAATAACGCAGCCTGCCCCCCCTTCACTCACCCCTCCACTCTGTGTTCCAAGATCCCGCCCCCCAGCTCATGTCATCTCCTAACAACATGCCCGATAGAGCAAGAAGCTGGCCGGCAGAAAATATTCATTGGCGTTGAAGATAAATGAGATTTCTCATAGCTGAAAGTAACAAACACGACAGTCATCCCTCCTTGTAACACACAGCAGTAGCCATTTCAAATGGACCGGCGGCAAAGCGGGTCTGGCGTCACCGCCGTTAGCCGATCAGAGTAGAGCCGATTGTGGGCAAGGATTTGCCTCTCTCGGCGTGTCTTCACCAGCTCAGTTTACAATGCTAACAATGAGAGGCTAACTTTTGCTAAAATCTATTGACAGAGCCTACCCGTTCCAGAAGCTGCCTACCGGTTTCGGTGCTGGTCTTCTCTGGTTCCATGACGCTTCAGTAGCTGTGCAGCTCGCTACTCACTGCTACATGGTGGGGAGGAGGCAGGACAGTGCAGAGCAGGGGAGACAGGGGATTGGATGGACTCACGGACCAATCCGAGCCGCTGGGAACGGCGGTTCAGATTGGTCAACTATTATGCCGCTTTGCAGCGGATATACTGAATGAATTTTTTTCATTCTTTTTGGTCTTTATATTGCGTAGATCGGACCATAGGACCATAACGGCCTTATAAACGCTGTTATTAAGATGTACCTTGCTTCCAAATCGTAGACCATAGCTTTAAAGGCACTCTCCATATTTGGACTTGGATATGCGTGCACCTGAATATCATTTACTGATGTGTTGCTGGATTTATGACTCAGTATCTTGTCGCTGGTACATTGTTTGATACATACTGCAGTACTTCTTGGTGAAGGTCAAAGTACATGTCAAAATGCTGTGGCTCAAAGAGGACACATGATCCAAAATACTGTTTTCATTAAAATGGTGGTCACATAAACATTAGTTTGACATGATTCTATACATTAAACAAAATTTCTGATTCACGACAGCTCTAATACAAGTCTGAAACTTACTTATGGACTGAAAATCAAACCAATGTGCTCCTGGACTCCGAGCTGGACTGAACATGTCAACTTTTTAAAAAGTGAGTGAATTGACAAGTTTCCACTTCTTTAAATAAAGTAGTTGTCCAAAAAAGTTAATATCACTAGATATTCAATAATAATACAAACACATAAAGATAATATTCTCAGATAATAAGATAATATGTGGACTCATCAGTTCAGATGATCTTGCGTTCAGTGACCATTAAAGTTTTCTGATCATCAGGACCGACAGTCATCCTCTAAATCATCACCAAATTATTTATATCAGTGAAATATTTCCCCCTCTTTCTTATTCAAAAACAAAACAAAATTACCTCACAATCATGATAATGTATAATAACTCCCAGCCTGCTCTCATTATCTTCAAACCCTCTGTTTTGAGATACACATGCAGAATAAAAGTGCCCACCTTCTTTGGAGAGAAGATGCCATCGTGTGGAGATCTGGAGAAGGACTCGGCACACTCGATGGGCATGCTCAGTCTGTAGAAGGTGATGTCATTGTGACTGTTCTGAGAGCCAAATGACCTCTGAGTGACCCTGAGACATGGACACGACTCCACCGTCCCGTCGATCCTTGTCACCTGGAACATTAAGGACCACCAGAAACCTCTGCATTAACACTCAGGCACTTTATCAGGTTATAGGTACATCTGACTGTGGAAAAGACCCAGGACACATCTATAGACCAGGAGGACTACCTAGACACATCTGTACACCAGGGGGACTGCCCAGACACATCTGTAGACCAGGAGGACTGCCTAGACACATCTGTACACCAGGGGGACCGCCCAGACACATCTGTAGACCAGTAGGACTGCCTAGACACATCTGTACACCAGGGGGACCGCCCAGACACATCTGTACACCAAGAGGACTGACTAGACTATCTATAGACCAGGAGGACCACCTAGACTATCTGTAGACCAAGAGAACCACCTCGACACATCTGTGGACCAGGAGGATTGCCAAGACACATCTATAGACCAGGAGGAATGCCAAGACTATCAATAGACCAGGAGGACTGCCTTGACACAACTATAGACCAGGAGAACTGCCTAGACACATCCGTGGACCAGGAGGACTGCCTAGACTAAATATAAACCCGGAGGACTGCCTCGACTATCTTTAGACCAGGCGGACTGCCTAGACACATCTGTGGACTAGGAAGACTGCCCAGGCACATCCGTGGATCAGGAGGACTGCCTAGACTATCTGTGGACCAGGAGGACTGCCAAGACCCATCTGTAGACCAGAAGGACTGCCTAGACTATCTATAGACCAGGAGGACTATCTGGACATAACTGTGGTCCAGGAGGACTGCCTTGACAATCTGTAGACCAGGAGTACTGCCTGGGCACATCTGTAGACTAGGAAGACTGTCTATACTTTCCATAGATCAGGAGGACTGCCTAGACACATCTGTAGACAAGGAGGACTGCCTAGACACATCTGTAGACCAGGAGGACTGCCTAGACACATCTATAGACCAGGAGGACTGCCTAGACACATCTATAGACCAGGAGGACTGCCTTTACTATCTGTAGACCAGGAGGACTGCCAAGACACATCTATAGACCAGGAGGACTGCCTTTACTATGTGTAGACCAGGAGGACTGCCTAGACACATCTATAGACCAGGAGGAATGCCTAGACACAACTATAGACCAGGAGGACTGCCTAGACACATCTGTACACCAGGAGGACTGCTTAGACTTCCGTCCACCAGGAGGACTGCCTTGACTATCAAAAGACCAGGAGGACTGCCTAGACACATCTGTGGATCAGGAGGACTGCCTTTACTATCTGTAGACCAGGAGGACTGCCTAGACACAACTATAGACCAGGAGGACTGCCTAGACACATCTATAGACCAGGAGGACTGCCTGGGCACATCTATAGACCAGGAGGACTGCCTTTACTATCTATAGACCAGGAGGACTGCCTTTACTATCTGTAGACCAGGAGGACTGCCTAGACACATCTGTACACCAGGAGGACTGCCTAGATACATCTGTAGACCAGGAGGACTGCCTGGGCACATCTATAGACCAGGAGGACTGCCTTTACTATCTGTAGACCAGGAGGACTGCCTAGACACATCTATAGACCAGGAGGACTGCCTAGACACATCTATAGACCAGGAGGACTGCCTAGACTAAATATAAACCAGGAGGACTGCCTCGACTATCTATAGACCAGGCGGACTGCCTAGACACATCTGTGGACTAGGAAGACTGCCCAGGCACATCTATAGACCAGGAGGACTGCCTGGGCACATCTATAGACCAGGAGGACTGCCTTTACTATCTATAGACCAGGAGGACTGCCTTTACTATCTGTAGACCAGGAGGACTGCCTAGACACATCTGTAGACCAGGAGGACTGCCTAGACACATCTGTAGACCAGGAGGACTGCCTAGACACATCTATAAACCAGGAGGACTGCCTGGGCACATCTATAGACCAGGAGGACTGCCTTTACTATCTGTAGACCAGGAGGACTGCCTAGACACATCTATAGACCAGGAGGACTGCCTAGACACATCTATAGACCAGGAGGACTGCCTTTACTATGTGTAGACCAGGAGGACAGCCTAGACACATCTATAGACCAGGAGGACTGCCTTTACTATCTGTAAACCAGGAGGACTGCCTGCGCACTTCTGTAGACCAGGAGGACCTCCCGTCTCACAGGGTAATAATAAGAGACCATCATGTTGGTTCTAACAGGCCTTTTTTGTCCACTCACAGTTTTTCATCCACATCCTGGTTCACTGAAATCCTTCAGACAGAATATTCTGCTGTGAAGCTCTGAGCTCTGTTACTGATACCTGTCCCTCTAAATCAGGTCAGCTTACTCACACCTCTACACCTCCATCTTCAGTGTCCAGGAAGTGAACCTGGGCTGGTCTAGGTTCTCGTTCTAAGTCTAAGGTGTTGGACCCTGTCTGGGTGTGTGCTGAGGTGTTCTCCTCACGTCTATGTGCTGATGCTGTGGAGGCACAGGAACAAACTGGGGCAGCCTCTTGCTGAGCCACATGGTCACGTCCCGGTTCATGTTGACGGCGAACGGCTCGTAGCCCTCCTGGAGGCCACAGATGGTGAAGTATTTCAGCGAGCTGACGTCTTTACCGAAGTTCATCCTCCCGCTCTGACACACGCCCAGACTGCACACCGGGATGAAGCCTGCAGGTAACAGAGAGAAGCCTCACACAGACTGACCAACACTCAGACTGAAGCATTAACATCTTCTGTCAGACAAGAACAGCAGATGGCGCTGTCCAGTTTTCTCTGCCTGTTTGAATAGAGTAAGGCTTCTTAGATAAAAACAGTCTGACTGAGACACAGCCGTGGTTTAGTAAAGTCATTATCTCCCTCTGACTCTTCCAAAACTCTTCTCCATCTTCTGTCCAATCAGAGGAAGAGTCTGACAAAACAATCTGAAACGCCAGTTTCACAGAAGCATCTGTGACTAAGATACTAAGATCTGAGCATCATTAGCTACCTTGAGGCCTCTATATCCATTAGGGATGGGTTAAAAAAATCGATTTAAACGATTTAAATCGATTTTCCTTTAACCTGTGGTATCAACCCTGCTAGTCTGGTGTGATCAGCGTTTAGCGTTGCTTTCTACTGAACAAGATCTCATGAGATGTTACTACAAACAAACATGGTGAAGCACTATATGGGCACCACTGGCAAGTTTAAAAGCTGATGTTTGGATGTACAGTATTTTAGATTTCACAAGTACAAAGGAAAATACGAGTTGGACAAAAAACAAGTTATATGCAGAACATGCATTCATGCATATCATTAAAATATGATTAACGTAACTGAATTGGGTTTAGTTCTTCATGTTAAAACAATTTTTAATGATTTACAAGGTCAAAAGGTCACTTTTTAAATTTACAGCACTATTTTAACTAAGATATCCCAGACTGAATAAATATAGAATTGAATCGTGAATCAAATCGATTGGAGACCTTGTAGGATCAAATCGAATCGATCCAGAAAATCTGAATCAATACCCAGCTAATATCCATACATACATATCCAGTGTTTCCAACAGCTTTATAAGTGTTTTTTTTTTGTTTGTTTGTTTGTTTTTTGTGTATGTGTGTGTGTGTGTGTGTGGGGGGGATCCATATTCATTAAAGGGTGTTTGAATTTTCATCCACGTTACATTCCAATTTCACAGCTACCTCTTTTCCTTATTGGACTCTTCATTTTCTTATTCCTCATCCCTTTCTTCATTAGGGTTCACATTTGAACCGATACCATACTGATGCCCAGTACCTGGGAATCGGTATCGGTACTCAACGGGTACCAATTTTCTGTACTTTTGCATGTGTTTATGGGGTAATAAATATTAATTTGTTTAATATTAAGATCTCAAATTTTTTTAATGTAAATTTATTTCTCAATATATAAAATTTGACAGATATATATCAAAACAACATTCAACTGTTTGTATTGTAACACTGTAGTTGTAACACTGTAGTTGTCCCCAAAACTTCTTCAACAAGAACAACATGCTGTGTTTAAGTCCGGTATGGAAATTCACCTACTCTACCCAATAGTAAGCCTGCTTCTTCCACTCCCTCACAGTCACAAGGATGCATTTAGGTACCTAAACATGGTACCGTTTGATTTTACGTGAATCGGTACTCGGTAGTACCTACACAATTCGGTCGGTACCTCTTAAAGTACCTAATTCGGTGCCCATCCCTATTCTTCATACAGCAGTGAGGGGAGGGCTGCAGTTTTTTATAACTCAGTTATCACGGAACAGTCCGTCTAACTTTGATTTTTGTAACAAAACAGACATGTCAGAGAGTTTAATGTTGATCCTCTACAGCAGTGTGTTTTCTTAGGTCTTCATGACCAGACCACAATAACAAAGATACTTGGATTGCTTATGAGATCATGACTGTTGAAAAATGAATATTCAGGATGTGATTGAATAATCAATCTGTCAGTTACTGTAGTGGGTTGGTACTGCTGGGAAGGAAGAAAAAGACATTAGAGGGTCGGTGACTGAACTCCAAACACCCCTGAGAACTGAGGACAAACATGGAACAGGAGGATCCAGCTGCTCCACCACACCATCATTCTTCACTTTCATTTTCAGGCTCATTGTTCTGCCATAAGTGGACTGACCTTCACCAGCTTCAAAGTCCTTGAAGGCCAGCTCCGATCCAGAGTCATCGAGCAGCACCTCTCCATTCAGCGTGAACATCATGGTGTGCTCGTTGAGGTCCACCATGCAGCCGACCACGTCTCCCGTCTGCCATGCTCGACCGAAGTGCTCGTTACCCTGGTGCCACCTCTGGACCTACGAACAGGAGATCTGCAGTTAGGACTCGAGTCAACTGAGCTAGTCAGAGTCTGTGGATCGTTTTGGAAAGTAAAGAGTCCTCCACCTTAAATCCATCGAAGACAAAAGCCTGGTCATCAGAGCCCAGGTCCAGGTCAGGGAGGCACCCCGGCCTGGCCCAGCCCACCCTCATTTCTCCAGCTGTTAACACCTGAGGACATGAAGGAAGAGGATTAATGTGAGTCTGAGGTGTTCCAGACCTTCGCTCGGATGGTGCATGTCCTCACCTCCAGCTCAAAGTACCACTTCCCCGTGTTCACGCTGTAGGTCTTCTCTGCTCTGAAGATCCTGAACCTCTCTGCCGACATGTTACTGAGGTCACACTGAGCTGCTGGAGGACAACAGTGATCACTTCATGGACATCTAATCATGGACTACAAGCTTTGACCTGATGGAGTAAAGGGTGGGCTCTCACCGTGGTCCTGGTCTGGAGCCTCCAGGTTGTACCCGTAGCCCAGCAGAGTCCTGACTGCCTCTCTGAGACTGTCCTTGTTGGACTTCTTGGTCCTCTCATCCAGCAGGACGTAGGGGACCAGACGAGGGTTCCTGCGGTTCTTCACGTCCTAAAGAAGGACACAGAGAGAAGAACAATGGAGGAGCATACTCCAGGTGATGGGGCTCTTTATTTCTTTAGGTGAAGTTCTACACATGGTATCAGCTAAACCTGGTACGGCTCGTAAAACGTCTCTGCTTAGGCCTACATAAAGTTCTACTAAAGAGAACATAACAGTTACTTCTTTGTGCTCATTAGTTTACAATCATGCCAGAATCATACTCTGTGGAATGAGAGCTCCTGTCCAGTGTTTCCAGATATTTCTTTTGAAATAAGCAACCAGGTCGATAAAAACAAGTTCAAAATAAGCAACCTCCAGCTACTTCCTTTCCTAATGTGATCAAATATAATTTTAAAAAATAAAAAAAAGTGTGTACGTTTCCGTCTACATCACATTTCAATTTCACAGATGGGTCTCCCATGTGACCCCAGTGTGTGTATTTCTACAGAGGAAGGGGTGTTATGCCCGACTATAATAAGAACTCCCTGAATTATTACCAGATTTTCACACGATTTAGTTTGTTACACAGACAGAGCTGTAGTCATGACACAGGACGCTGTCACACATTAAAAATACCTTCTTTCATGCTGAAATACTTAATATAATGTACTGCATGCTCACACACCAGACATCTCATATAAATTATTTTTTCCAATACTGTGCCGTTTATGACCTTAGGCTCCATAAACACAGACATATATGTGTTCACTCCAGTTGTTTCTGGTGCTAGACTGGAGTGAAGAGATCCATGCAATATGGCAGTAATACTGTATTACACTCCAGCACGTAATGAGGTGTCTACATGTTTAATGTCTATGGCGATAACCAGGAAACGAGGGAGTGGAAATGACAAACTGCCTACCGCACTCGTGTTTTGTTTTATTGTTGGAAAATAATCAGAGGGATTCACACAGACAGAAGAGCCCCAAGAAGAAACTGCACATTAACAAAAACAAGTAAAAAAAAAAGTGACCTGCGGCCGTGACTCAGGAGATTTGTTTGTGCTTTAAGAGAAAAACGTGCCCTGAGACGCTTATATGGAGTGCACTTGGAACTATGTTTCTTTACCACAGTGTCAGTAGCAGTGTGTTACTTTACTTTACACCCAAAGCGTTGTTAGGTTACTGAATCGCGTTCTACAACACTGCTAATGAGACAATAAAGAACAAGCAGAGCTGAGCAGACACCCCACAGCCTCCCAGTCACCTGTCCCTGGCTCACCTGCTGGATGCCGTAGGTCCAGCCCTGGCGGATGCGGTCTCGGGCCCACACGTTGTGGGCGTTCTCGGCCAGTTTGTCCACCATGGCCTCCTGGGTGGAGGTCAGTTTGATGTGGCTCAGGTCCAGAGGAGCAGGTTTGTAACCACTGGATAACTCGTAGCTGTGTGGAGACAGTAAAACCACAAAGAGGTCAGACAGGAGGCTACAGCAGTACAGGGAGGGGGGCACTGGTCTTTACTGATGGACTGTTTCTACTCTAAGGTCTTAGTCTGAGACCACCATGATGAAAACACCTGAACCTCAGGGTCTTTCTGAGAACAGGGGAGACAAACTGTCTCATTCCTGTGTTAGCACTTCTGAAACAGTGTGGAGGTTCACACTCCTGAGCCTTAAAACCAGCCCAGGAGACAAGTCCAGGTGAGCCTTAGAAAGTCCAGGTGAGCCTTAAGACAAGTCCAGGAGACAAGTCCAGGTGAGTCTTAAGAAAAGTCCAGGTGAGCCTTAAGACAAGTCCAGAAGACAAGTCCAGGTGAGTCTTAAGAAAAGTCCAGGTGAGCCTTGAAGCAAGCCTAGGAGACAAGTCCTGATGCATTGTGGGTATTGGTCCAACTATGTGTTCTCACTGCAGCTGAACAGCATCTAAATATACCATTTTAATTTACTCCATAAGAACTGCTTTGGTTTCTTAAATCTGCTCATGTAGACACTGTCGACTTTACTTAATTCACAGACTGAAATAAAACTGAAATAGAAACTTTTCGGCATTTCTCCTATCCACAAAATCAAAGACGTGTTCATCAGTGATTCTTAGAAAGTCTGGAGACCAAAGCACATCAGGTTAAACTCTGACAACTGTGACATAGGCTGGATGAAATATTCAGAACTCTCTGATTTATTAGATAGATATAGATATATTTATGGAGAAGCTGGTTAAGTGAAATTGACTCATCTGAACTAAACATGCAGACCTGTGGGGACACTCTGATACCATGAAGGTCATCTCATCACACCATAAAAGAATGATTCACTTTGAATAAATCAAAGTTCATCAAACATCAAACATCTCTGAGGACAGAGGCCCAGCAGTTTGTCCAACCGACTAACAGCTGCTAAGGAGGTGGATCACCTACATCAGCCTTGCATCGGGACACTGTCAAATCTCCAGACTCCTGAAACATCTCCTGACAGATGCACAGTGAGATGTTTTGTCTCAGACCCAGAAGAGAGAGATGGTGAAAGATCTCGCTGTGTCCATGAGCTGATGTGTTTCAGAGAGGAGTCGATGAGGACTGGAAACAGATCAGAGGTGAGGGGAGGAACATCTGTGAGAAGGAGAAGCCAATGGAAAACAAGACAGTACTGGAGAACAGAGGAACCCCAGAGGAACATCAGAGGAACATCAGAAGAACATCAGAGGAACATCTGTGAGAAGGAAAAGCCAATGGAGTCAGAGGAAAACAAGACTTTACTGGAGAACAGAGGAACTCCAAAGGAACATCAGAAGAACACCAGAGGAACATCAGAAGAACATCAGAGGAACATCAGAAGAACATCAGAGGAACATCTGTGAAAAGGAGAAGCCAGTGGAAAACAAGACTGTACTGGAGAACAGAGGAACCCCAGAGGAACATCAGAAGAACATCAGAGGAACATCAGAAGAACATCAGAGGAACATCTGTGAGAAGGAGAAGCCAGTGGAAACAAGACTGTACTGGAGAACAGAGGAACCCCAGAGGAACATCAGAAGAACATCAGAGGAACATCAGAAGAACATCAGAGGAACATCTGTGAGAAGGAGAAGCCAGTGGAAACAAGACTGTACTGGAGAACAGAGGAACCCCAGAGGAACATCAGAAGAACATCAGAAGAACATCAGAAGAACATCAGAGGAACATCAGAGGAACATCTGTGAGAAGGAAGAGCCAGTGAAGTCAGAGGAAAACAAGACTGTACTGGAGAACAGAGGAACTCCAAAGGAACATCAGAAGAACACCAGAGGAACTCCAGAGGAACTGGGATGGTGGTTGGTGCTGTCAAGAACCTTCTGGATGTTGGTGGGAGCTGCTGGAGAAGAGGACCCGCTGAGGGGTCTTCAGGTCTTCCATCATCCTGCCTGAGTTTGTCAGCCTCAGAGAAGATGGGCTGAATTCAAACTGAAGAACTTCAGTGAGCTTCACGATAGTCAGGAGTGGGCTGGCTCACCCAGCAGAGATGGTGATGGAGCACCTTTGGATTCAGGATGCCTTCAACAATCCCTGAAGAGGATAGACGAGGTGAAGTCACAGCAGAAACATGACCAGGTCAGTTCTGGAGAACATCCCAGATGTGGTTAAACCTCTGGTCTGATGTAAAGCTCTTCAGCAGACAGGAGCAGAGGTCTTGGAGATACCTGAGTGGAGGATTATCCTGATTCATGGCAGCAGAAATACACTGACCAATCAGAGGACAGCTGGAGAAGCTGTGGAGCTGTGGAGCTGTGGAGCTGTGGAGCTCCTTAAGCTGTGGAGCTGCTGGCAGAGGCAGATGAACAGCAGGTCCATCACTGTGGAGATCACAGTGTGACAGAGGATCTCCTGAGGAACACCACCACCTGCTTTAACTCAGAGCTGGAGGACCCACCTGAAGAACCCTGAGCAGGGTCATGTTAAACATCCAAAGGCCCACTTCTGCTCTGTAGACCTCCGGACATCAGACAGTCCACATCAGAGAACAGAAGCTCCTTCAGTCCTGAAGATTTGGACCTTAGTGACCTGTAAAGGGTCTCTGAGCTCCAGCTGATCAGTTTGAGCTTCACTGTGATACTCACGTCTGAGACAGCCGGAGGCTCCGGACCTTCTCCACAGCGTGTTCATCAGCCAGACCCACATGGCAGCCCAGAGCCAGCAGAGTCCTGCAACACACAGGAGAACACACACATGTATGGGAACACACACATGAATAAGAACACACACATGAATAAAACACACACATGTTTAAGAAGACACACATGAATAAAACACACACACAGGAGAACACACACATGAATGAGAAAACACACATGATTAAGAACACACACATGAATGAGAACACACACATGAATGAGAACACACACAGGAGAACACATACATGAATAAGAACACACACATGAATAAAATACACACATGTTTAAGAACACACACATGAATAAGAACACACGTGAATGAGAACACACACAGGAGAACACACACATGAATAAGAACACACACATGAATAAAACACACACATGTTTAAGATAAAACACATGAATGAGAACACACACACATGAATGAGAACACACACATGAATAAAACACACACATGTTTAAGAACACACAGGAGAACACACACATGAATGAGAACACACACATGTATGAAAACACACACATGTTTAAGAACACACACATGAATAAGAAGACACACACATGATTGAGAACACACACATGAATAAGAACACACACATGAATGAGAACACACACATGTATGAGAACACACACATGTTTAAGAACACACACATGAATGAGAACACACACATGTTTGAGAACACACACATGAGTAAAACACACACGTTTAAGAACACACACATGAATGAGAACACACACGTATGAGAGCACACACATGAATGAGAACACACATGAATAAGAACACACACATGAATGAGAACACACACATGTAGGAGAACACACACATGAATGAGAACACACACACAGGAGAACACACACATGTATGAGAACACACACATGAATGAGAACACACAAATGAATGAGAACACACACATGAATGAGCACACACACATGTATGCGAACACACACATGAATAAAACACACACAGGAGAACACACACATGAATGAGAAAACACACATGATTAAGAACACACACATGAATGAGAACACACACATGAATGAGAACACACACAGGAGAACACACACATGAATAAGAACACACACATGAATAAAACACACACATGTTTAAGAACACACACATGAATAAGAACACACGTGAATGAGAACACACACATGAATGAGAACACACACAGGAGAACACACACATGAATAAGAACACACACATGAATAAAACACACACGTTTAAGAACACACAGGAGAACACACACATGAATGAGAACACACACATGTATGAAAACACACACATGAATGAGAACACACACATGAATAAGAACACACACGTTTAAGAACACACAGGAGAACACACACATGAATGAGAACACACACATGTATGAAAACACACACATGAATGAGAACACACACATGAATAAGAAGACACACACATGATTGAGAACACACACATGAATAAGAACACACACATGAATGAGAACACACACATGTATGAGAACACACACGAGTAAAACACACATGTATGAGAACACACACATGTATGAGAACACACACATGAGTAAAACACACACATGTTTAAGAACACACACATGAATGAGAACACACACATGTATGAGAACACACACATAAGTAAAACACACACATGTTTAAGAACACACACATGAATGAGAACACACACATGTATGAGAGCACACACATGAATGAGAACACACACATGAATAAGAACACACACATGAATGAGAACACACACATGAATAAGAAGACACACACATGATTGAGAACACACACATGAATAAGAACACACACGTTTAAGAACACACAGGAGAACACACACATGAATGAGAACACACACATGTATGAAAACACACACATGAATGAGAACACACACATGAATAAGAAGACACACACATGATTGAGAACACACACATGAATAAGAACACACACGTTTAAGAACACACAGGAGAACACACACATGAATGAGAACACACACATGAATAAGAACACACACATGAATGAGAACACACACGTTTAAGAACACACAGGAGAGCACACACATGAATGAGAACACACACATGAATAAGAACACACACATGAATGAGAACACACACATGAATAAGAAGACACACACATGATTGAGAACACACACATGAATAAGAACACACACATGTTTGAACACACACATGAATGAGAACACACACATGTATGAAAACACACACATGAATGAGAACACACACATGAATAAGAAGACACACACATGATTGAGAACACACACATGAATAAGAACACACACATGAATGAGAACACACACATGTAGGAGAACACACACGAGTAAAACACACACATGTATGAGAACACACACATGTATGAGAACACACACATGAGTAAAACACACACATGTTTAAGAACACACACATGAATGAGAACACACACATGAATGAGAACACACACACAGTAGAACACACACATGTATGAGAACACACATATGAATGAGAACACACACATGAATGAGAACACATATATGAATGAGAACACACACATGAATAAGAACACACACATGACTGAGAACACACACATGACTGAGAACACACACATGAATGAGAACACACACACAGGAGAACACACACATGTATGAGAACACACATATGAATGAGAACACACATGAATGAGAACACACACATGAATGAGCACACACACATGTATGAGAACACACACATGAATAAACACACATGTTTAAGAACACACACATGAATAAGAACACACACATGAATGAGAACACACACACAGTAGAACACACACATGTATGAGAACACACACATGAGTAAAACACACACATGTTTAAGAACACACACATGAATGAGAACACACACATGTATGAGAACACACACATAAGTAAAACACACACATGTTTAAGAACACACACATGAATGAGAACACACACATGTATGAGAGCTAACACATGAATGAGAACACACACATGAATAAGAACACACACATGAATGAGAACACACACATGTAGGAGAACACACACATGAATAAGAACACACACACAGGAGAACACACACATGTATGAGAACACACATATGAATGAGAACACACATGAATGAGAACACACACATGAATGAGCACACACACATAGTGGAGACACACACACATGTATGTTTGGGAACACACATGGAATGGGGAACTACACACATGAATGAGAACTACACACACATGAGAACACACACATGAATAAGAACACACACATGAATGAGAACACACACATGACTGAGACACACACAGATGGAGAACACACACATGAATAAAGAACACACACATGATCTGGGGAACACACATGTTGAGAACATTGACCACATGAATGAGAAACACACACATGTCATAAAAGTCACACACATGTGTAGATGTAGTGTCTGTTCCTAACACTGTTTTGCTCGTCGCTGCTGTTTAGTGGATTTGAGCACACTTTTCTATTCACCCTCATGCTGAACACATCACATATTTACTTGAACACACCAGGAGAGCACACCGATGAGCATTTCACACTGATACGAACACCACATGGTTCACCTGCTGACACACTTTGAGAACCACATGTCGGCGCAGGAGAACACACGCTACAGCATGAATGAGGGCTGTCATGACAAAGTCTACACACAATCACACAATATTGACACACACATGTGTCTGTCAAAATGAAGTCTGAGCTGTGGGATTTATTCACTCCGGATACTGTCCACCATTTACTCGAAAGTGTATCATTCCTTGACTTCCGTATTTCCAACACACATCATAAATATACTGTTTGAGCTAAGAACAGTACTACTTCGGTGTCTAGGAACACTAAAACATTTGACTTAGTCATGACTAGGAGGCGTAGAACAAATTTATCGGCCTCTAAATCACACATTGACCAACAGGCTTATAATGAAATGATATATCCGATCTCGTTACAGAATGTTCTCTCAAGCGGTCATTTAATTCTACTTTCTTCTGCTTAGCATAGCTTAGCTTAGCCTCTTAGCATGGCTTCTCCCTCCGCTCCTGCTCTGTCCTGTCCTTTGTGCCAGATGTTTAGCTATTCCTCGTCCTCCTTTACTGATAGCGGTATTTGTCAGAAGTGTAGTTTATTCTTAGATTTGGAGGCGAGGGTGTCTGATCTGGAGAAACGGCTCTGCACCGGACCAAAATTCTCTTACGTAGCCGTAGCGAGCAGGCAGGACGTAGCTAGCGGTGCAGGCCGCGCTAGCGTTAGCTTAGCCTCCCCCCCCGGCTAGTAATGGCTGGGTCACTGTCCGTGGCAAACATAGCCGTAAGTCGAAGACCCACTCGGTACCCCACCATCCGGTTCACGTTTCCAACAGGTTTTCTCCGCTCGGTGATGGTGGTAACCCGCCCACAGGGGAACAAACACTGATAATTGGCGACTCCATAGTCAGAAACGTGAAGATAGCGAAGTCAGCGGGCATAGTTAGGTGCATCCCAGGGGCCAGAGCGGGCGACACTGAGGCAAATTTGAAGTTGCTGGCAAAGAGTAAACCTAAGTTTGCTAGAATAGTCCTCCATGTCGGCACGAATGACTCCCGACGTCGCCAGTCGGAAGTAACCAAATTAAACATCGAATCAGTGTGCTCTTTTGCAAAGACAATGTCGGACTCCGTAATTTTCTCTGGCCCCTTGCCCAATCTGACCAGTGATGATATGTATAGCCGCATGTCATCATTCAACCGCTGGCTATCGAGGTGGTGTCCAGCAAACGATGTGGGCTTCATTGACAATTGGTCAACCTTCTGGAGAAAACCTGGCCTGGGCATCCATCCTACTCTGGCTGGTGCATCTCTCCTATCAAAAAACATGGCAGAGTCACACTTATGACCTCTCAGAGATGAGACCATGTTGCAGAGCTGCAGTCCTCCACGCTCCTCTGCGCTTGCTCTAGGACAGTTTTCCTGCCATTACTGTTATGACAGCTGTTTTCATCAGTTAGATAACTGCTATGGCTTTTGTAATAGTGATAAACATTATTCCATAGAGACTGTGTCAGTCCCCCGACCCAAAGCTCACCTAGATATTAACTCAAAAACAAATAAAAGAGCCGTCAACCATAGAAATCTGATTAAAATAAAACCTTCAAATGTAGTGGCTTTAAAACATCAGGGAATCAGATGTGGTCTCTTAAATATTAGATCACTGAGGTCCAAATCTTTACTGGTGAACGACCTTATAACAGAAAATCAGATTGATTTATGCTGTCTCACTGAAACATGGCTATGTGAAGAGGAATATGTCAGTTTAAATGTGTCCACTCCCCCCAGTCATTCAAATATTCATATACCACGCGATACATGCCGTGGTGGTGGTGTGGCAGCTATTTATCATTCCTGTCTCCAAATCAATCACAGACCAAAGGCTAAATATACTTCTTTTGAAAGCCTTACTCTTAATTTATCTCATACTGATTCAAAAACCGGCCAGACAGTTCTGTTTGTGATAATTTACCGTCCTCCAGGCCCATACTCTGAATTCTTATCAGAATTCTCTGAGTACATATCCAACTTAGTCCTTAGCTCTGATAAAATAATCATTGTAGGTGATTTTAATATCCATGTGGACAAAGAGAGTGATAGTCTTAGCTCAGCTTTTATGTCATTAATAGACTCAGTTGGCTTTACTCAGTCTGTTAATGAAGCTACCCATCATTTTAATCACACTCTTGATTTGGTTTTAGCATATGGCCTCGATATTAATGAACTGAAAGTTTTTCCTGAAAATCCATTTTTATCTGACCACTTCTTAGTAACTTTTAGCATCCTCCTGGAAGATTCTGTGTTTTGCAGCAAAATTGTGAGCAGTAGAAATCTGTCCAGTGGTGCCGTGGCTAAATTCAAAGAAGCCATTCCTACTACCTTAACCTCGATAAATTGGCCAACCAATAACTGTGATATTAGCTTTAGCCCCATTCAGCTGGATCAGCTTGTTGATGACTCGGCCAGTCTACTAAGATCCACTTTGGACTCAATTGCCCCACTGAGACAAAAACGTATTAAATGTCAGAGGACAGCTCCTTGGTTTAACTCAGAAGCTCGTACACTTAAACAAACAACCCGTAACTTAGAGAGAATGTGGCGCTCTGATAAAAGACAAGAGTCACGTATACTTTGGCGAGAGAGTCATAACTACATGAGAGCCTTAAAACATGCTCGAGCTGCCTACTATTCCTCACTTATTGCAGAAAATAGAAACAACCCCAGATACCTTTTCAGCACTGTAGCCAGGCTGATACAGAGTCAGAGCTCTATTGAGCCTGTGATTCCTCTAGCCTTGAGCTGTGAGGACTTTATGAACTTTTTCAATGATAAAATTCGGAAAATTAGAGATAAAATTAGCAACTCTTTATCTCCAACTGAACCTGCCCTACCTCTAAATGTAGTAGTAGTTAGACCTGAGTTAGACAGTTTTTCTTTCAGCCTTCAGGAGCTAAATTCTCTCGTCTCTTCCTCTAAATCATCAACCTGCCTTTTAGACCCAATTCCAACCAAACTGTTCAAGGAGGTCTTTCCTCTAGTTTGTTCATTGTTGCTGGAGACAGTAAATATATCGCTATCAACAGGCTACGTACCACAGTCTTTTAAAACAGCAGTAATCAAACCCCTCCTTAAAAAACCTAACCTTGATTCAAGAACATTAGCTAACCACAGGCCTATTTCTAACCTTCCATTTGCCTCAAAGATCCTGGAGAAAGTAGTAGCTGATCAGCCAGGTGACTTCCTTCAAGACAATAGCCTGCTTGAGGACTTTCAGTCAGGATTTAGAGCTCATCACAGCACAGAGACTGCTCTAGTTAAAGTAACCAATGATCTACTTTCAGCTTCAGATGAAGGACTGCTCTCTGTTCTTGTTTTGTTAGATCTTAGTGCTGCTTTCGACACCATTGATCATGATGTTCTTATACAGAGATTGGAGATGTTATTTGGGATTACAGGGACTGCCTTAAATTGGTTTAAGTCCTACTTATCTAATAGATATCAGTTTGTACATGTGAACAACAAATCCTCTGTGTACACCAAAGTAAGTTACGGGGTTCCTCAAGGTTCAGTGCTAGGTCCAATTCTCTTCTCTATATACAGTATATGCTTCCCCTTGGTGATATCATGAGGAAATACTCTGTCAATTTTCACTGCTACGCTGATGATACACAGCTTTATGTATCACTAAAGCCAGGTGAGACAAACCACTTAGATAAACTAGATGCCTGTTTAAAGGACATCAGAACCTGGATGGCCAGAAAATTTCTTCTTCTTAACTCAGACAAGACAGAGATTATTGTGCTGGGCCCTCGACACCTTAGAGAATCCTTTTCTAGTGATTTAACTGCCATAGATGGCATTAGCCTGGCACCAAGCACAACTGTTAGAAATCTAGGAGTGCTATTTGATCAGGATTTATCCTTTAAATCTCACATAAAGCAAATTTCAAAAACAGCCTTTTTTCATCTACGTAACATCGCTAAAATCAGGCCTATCCTGTCCCAGAGCGATGCTCAAAAGCTAGTCCATGCTTTTGTTACCTCTAGACTGGACTATTGTAATTCTCTGCTTTCAGGCTGTCCCAGCAAGTCGCTTAAGACCCTTCAGCTGGTCCAAAATGCTGCAGCACGTGTACTGACTAGAACTAGGAGAAGAGACCACATTACTCCTGTATTAGCGTCTCTGCATTGGCTTCCCATTAAATATAGAATAGAATTCAAGATTCTTCTCCTCACCTATAAAGCTCTCAGTGGACAGGCACCAGTTTATCTAAAAGAGCTTGTAGTGCCATACAACCCCTCTAGAACATTACGCTCCCAAAATGCTGGCCTACTTGTGGTACCATCAATCTCCAAAAGTAGTATGGGAGGTAGAGCCTTCAGTTATCAGGCTCCTCTTCTCTGGAACAATTTACCGACCACAGTTCGGGAGTCTGACACTCTCTCTACCTTTAAGGTTAGACTTAAAACATTCCTCTTTGATAAAGCTTTCAGTTAGGGACCAGCTTATAGGTTATAAATAAATAAATAAATTAGTTCATAAATTAGACTCGTAGTTTAGATGTAACAGGCCTAGACTGCCCGGGGGGGGGGGGGGGGGGGATCTTGCACAATGGGCTCTATCTCTCTCTCTCTCAGCATCTGCTTTTGCCCCTTTTGTTTGCTACTGTACTCGTCTCTGGCTCTTGTCTTGTAGGTGGCCTGGGATCCTTGGTGGAGACTGCCTGCTGCTGTGGAGTCATGGAGCCTCAAAACCACAATTATAAACATGACACGTAGTTGGCCATTTTATTAGGAACACTCCATTCCCATTATCATCATAGCTGTTCATGTAGATGTTAGCATGATCTCCATATCTATGGTAGTTACACCTACAGTATCTATTTTTTATTACCACATAGTCATGAAGTCCCTCTTGAAAATGGGATGTCACATCTCAAGAGGCCTTTTACACATTTATATTTAATGGAGACAAATATGGTTGGGATGCACTTGTGGTCTGGGCACCCATGAGTTCGTCACTACCATACGTTCTTATTTTCAGTAAGAATATCATTGCTTATACTTCTATAAAATGATCACCACAACCATTCAGACATGAGGACCCTCCTGAAAATGAGATGTAGCATCTCAAGAGGCTACCCTCTAATAAATCAGACGACAGGTCGATGGTACGTGGATCTGTCCCTAACTTTAGTTCTTACTTTAGTCCACTTGTCTCCTCTTACCTCCCTTCCTTTGCCCTCACACCCATCAAAGCATCGTGTGGATTTGCTGTTCATCATGAGACTGGGATCCACATTCAAGATTTCCCGCTGCTTAACAGGTTTTTTCTTGCCGCCATGATGGAGGGATTCATGATTGGCTATATGGATTCATGTTGGGTGTTGGATGTATATATTTGTATATATATGTATATGTGTATTTTATATGTATATATGTATCTATGCATATATGTGTATCCATAAAATGAAGAGCTTTATGCTCTATTGCAAAGTGTCTTGAGATAACACTTGTTATGAATTGGCGCTATACAAATAAAGATTGATTGATTAATTGACATGAATGAGAACACACACAGGAGAACACACACATGAATGAGAACACACACATGAATAAGAAGACACACATGTAGGAGAACACACACAAATGAACAAGAAGACACACACATGAATGAGAACACACACACATGAATAAGAACACACATGAATAAGAACACACACATGAATAAGAACACACACATGAATGAGAACACACATGAATAAGAAGACTCACACATGTAGGAGGACACACACATGTAGGAGAACACACACATGAATGAGAACACACAGGTGAACACACACATGAATAAGAACACACACATGATGAGAACACACACATGAATAAGAACACACACATGTATGAGAACACACATGAATGAGAACACACACATGAATAAGAAAACACACATTAATGAGAACACACATGTATGAGAACACACACATGAATGAGAACACACACAAATGAATAAGAACACACACATGAATGAGAACACACACATGAATGAGAACACACACATTAATGAGAACACACACATGAATAAGAACACACACATGAATAAGAAGACTCACACATGACTGAGAACACACACATGAATGAGAACACACACAAATGAATAAGAACACACACATGAATGAGAACACACACATGAATGAGAACACACACATTAATGAGAACACACACATGAATAAGAACACACACATGAATAAGAAGACTCACACATGTAGGAGGACACACACACATGAATAAGAACACACATATGAATGAGAACACACACATGAATGAGAACACACACATGAACGAGAACACACACAGGAGAACACACACATGAATGAGAACACACACATGTAGGAGAACACACACATGAATGAGAACACACATATGAATGAGAACACACACATGTAGGAGAACACACACAAATGAATAAGAACACACACATGAATAAGAACACACACATGTATGAGAACACACACATGAATGAGAACACACACAGGAGAACACACACATGAATAAGAACACACACATGAATGAGAACACACACATGAATGGGAACACACACATGAATGAGAACACACACATGAATGAGAACACACACATGACACGTAGTTGGCCATTTTATTAGGAACACTCCATTCCCATTATCATCATAGCTGTTCATGTAGATGTTAGCATGATCTCCATATCTATGGTAGTTACACCTACAGTATCTATTTTTTATTACCACATAGTCATGAAGTCCCTCTTGAAAATGGGATGTCACATCTCACATGAGCCTTTTACACACATTTATTTAATGGAGACAAATATGGTTGGGATGCACTTGTGGTCTGGGCACCCATGAGTTCAGTCACTACCATCGTTCTTATTTTCAGTAAGAATATCATTGCTTATACTTCTATAAAATGATCACCATTCAGACATTCAGACATGAGGCTACTCCACCAGACATGAGATGCTGTCCTCTTTGTCATCTCTCACCTGGATCTGTCCCTAACTTTAGTTCTTACTTACCTCTTACCTCCCTTCCTTTGCCCTCACACCCATCAAAGCATCGTGTGGATTTGCTGTTCATCATGAGACTGGGATCCACATTCAAGATTTGTCTGCTTAACAGGTTTTTGACTATGCCGCCAGGGATTCATGATTGGCTATATGGATTCATGTTGGGTGTTGGATGTATATATTTGTATATATATGTATATGTGTATTTTATATGTATATATGTATCTATGCATATATGTGTATCCATAAAATGAAAGAGCTTTATGCATTGCAAAGTGAGATAACACTTGTTATGAATTGGCTATACAAATAAAGATTGATTGATTAATTGACATGAATGAGAACACACACAGGAGAACACACACATGAATGAGAACACACACATGAATAAGAAGACACACATGTAGGAGAACACACACAAATGAACAAGAAGACACACACATGAATGAGAACACACACACATGAATAAGAACACACATGAATAAGAACACACACATGAATAAGAACACACACATGAAGAGAACACACATGAATAAGAAGACTCACACATAAGAAGACTCACACATGGGAGGGGACACAACACACACATGAATGAGAACACACAGGTGAACACACACATGAATAAGAACACACACATGATGAGAACACACACATGAATAAGAACACACACATGTATGAGAACACACATGAATGAGAACACACACATGAATAAGAAAACACACATTAATGAGAACACACATGTATGAGAACACAAACACATGAATAAGAACACACACATGACTGAGAACACACACATGAATGAGAACACACACAAATGAATAAGAACACACACATGAATGAGAACACACACATGAATGAGAACACACACATTAATGAGAACACACA
The DNA here is from genome assembly GCA_036419115.1 of Scarus forsteni. Taxonomy (NCBI): domain Eukaryota; kingdom Metazoa; phylum Chordata; class Actinopteri; order Labriformes; family Labridae; genus Scarus; species Scarus forsteni. The sequence goes on from JAZDUH010000386.1 coordinate 13,073,905, forward strand.
CATGAATAAGAACACACACATGAATAAGAAGACTCACACATGTAGGAGGACACACACACATGAATAAGAACACACATATGAATGAGAACACACACATGAATGAGAACACACACATGAACGAGAACACACACAGGAGAACACACACATGAATGAGAACACACACATGTAGGAGAACACACACATGAATGAGAACACACATATGAATGAGAACACACACATGTAGGAGAACACACACAAATGAATAAGAAGACACACACATGAATAAGAACACACACATGTATGAGAACACACACATGAATGAGAACACACACAGGAGAACACACACATGAATAAGAACACACACATGAATGAGAACACACACATGAATGGGAACACACACATGAATGAGAACACACACATGAATGAGAACACACACAGGAGAACACACACATGAATGAGAACACACACATGAATAAGAACACACATGAATAAGAAGACACACACACATGAATAAGAACACACACAGGAGAACACACACATGAATAAGAACACACACATGAATGAGAACACACACATGAATAAGAACACACATGAATGAGAACACACACAGGAGAACACACACATGAATAAGAACACTCACATGAATAAAACACACACATGAATAAGAACACACACATGAATAAGAACACACACACATGCATAAGAACACACACACATGAATGAGAACACACACATGTAGGAGAACACACACGTGTGACCTGGTCAGCTGCTTACTTGAGTGTTTCCAGAGACATCTGTAGGTTGTAGCTCCGCTCCTGTTCTGGAAGTTTGGAGAACTCCACCAGACATGGATGCTGCCTCTTGTTGTCATCTCTCACCTGGACAGGTAAACACACAGAGCCTCACACCTTTCACCAGTAGGTGGTTTTACAGATGTTTCTCTTGTCTGTCCTCATAGTTGACTATGAGTGGACAGCGCAGCTGAAACATTTACGTCCCTTGTGGTCAATGAAGTATTTACAGATGCATCCATCCATTCATCCATCCATCTGTTAATCCTTTCATGCATTCTGTTAAACCACCTGTGTATCCACCTGTAAACCATCCATCCAATTGTTAATCCATACATCCACCCACCTGTTCCCATCCATCCTTTCATTCATCCATCCATTCATCTGTTAATCCATCCAACTAAAAACACATCCATCTGTTAATCCATCTATCCATCTATCTATGTTTCTGTTAATTCATCATCCATCTGTTAAGCCATACACCTATACATCCATCCATCTACCTGTTAATCCATCCATCCACCTGTTAATGCATCCATCCATGAACTTGTTAATAAAGTTATCTTTCCTCATTAAGTGTGGGACCTTATAAATATTCCTCCACAATCATCTGGTAAACTCTCACAGGTGGTGAAGTTCAGGTGGATGCTGAAGCTGAAGTTAAAATGATCATTTAGGCCAAACCACTGCTGAAACTGATGTTTCTCTAACAGCCACTTTGTCATCATTCTCTTTCCATGCCAATATGTTGAACAGATTAAACAGATCAGTGTTTATCAAACACATCATTTTCTTTACCTGACAGGAAAATGTCTTCACCACATCTGCAGCTGGCTGACACCTGAAGTAGGCATGTTCTGATCCCATGTTACTTTAATGATGTTGGTAAAATGTGTTATCAGAAGATGACCCCCACATTAAAGCCATTGACCCACAGCCTTCAGACAGCCTTAGTAAGAACATCATGACTGTGAGTAAGTGGAGTGATCTCCAGAGCTCAGGTACTCACGGCTCCGTAGGTCCAGCCCAGTTCGATCTTATTCATCACCCAAAGTTCATGGATGTTCTCGGCCAGCTTCTCCCTGATTCTCTCCAGGTGAGGAGGAAGGACAATCTGCAGACAGAGGGACAACATTCAAAGAACAGGGATGTCCTGAATGTGGTTCAGACCTGAACCATGAGCAGTGACTGTGGTCTGCAGGTGTTGGATGGTCCTCCGTCAGCTCTGCTGTTCACACCATAGCTTTAATTTCAACATCAGACATTAAAAACTATTTGAAGACTGTCTTTAAATGATCTCTGACCCCATGCCTGGTTACCTGGCTGGTGTCGACAGGTGTGGGGGTAAAGGCAGCCTGGCTCAGGGTGATGGTTGGTCCCAGCAGGTCTCTGGCTCCGGTGTGGTCCTGACACAGCTCCAGCTTTAGCTTCTCTCGGGGTAACACAGCCTCGTAACACGGGGCATAACCTGGAGGGGGGAGGAACTTAAACTCTCCATGACGACCCCCCAGGAGGAAACGCACCCTGCAGAGGCCGAAGACAGGGGAGACCAGGAGTCAGAGGAACATACACACAGATCACAGAGGTTCAGGTGTGCACGAAGTCCAGACAATAGGATCAGGACTGCGGTCTTCACTGTTAGAGTGCACACCAGAAACTTCAGAAAGCACTTTAAACTCTCTCAGGAGCACCAAAGACTTTTTCACATGGCCAGTTTACTAAAGAACTTAAACCCTGTCGTGGCCTCTTCAAACTCTCATGACAGCTTCAAGCTCTGGGGGGCAGACAAACTTCTCAGGAGCACCAAATTTTGTAGTATGCACTATATAAGAGCACTTAAAATGTCATCAATGACCCTTTATATTGTGTTAGACTTAAAATGATCTGAGAAAACTTTATCAAAGCACTTAAAAACTTCTCAATGTTTTTAAATGCAAATACTGAGCACAGTCCTGAAGGATCTTCAAACTTAAGAACACTTAACCTCCTCAGGAACACTTTTCATAGGGCACTTAATCTTCAGATAGTCAGGAGAACTCAGAGAGCAGCTGGTTTTCACTTGACAATTTGAAATTTTCATTTAAGTTTCTCATAACCACTTCAAACTATCCATTGATACTTTTAAGTGTTTAGGAATCAAAACCTATTTCGATAACTAGACAATTCTTGTCATCACTGAAAAAAAAATAATTAAAATGATTGCAGTCTATTCTCACTAAAGACTTTTAGGGTTATTTCTCATGAGCATTTAAAACATTTCAATAAGTGTCTTGTCTCTCATTATACAAGTTTTAAATGCACTCAAGAAAATATGAAGCAGTCTCAAATGCTTATGAGCACTTTATTATTTTTTTAAATACAATTTAAATGTTTCTATCAGCATGTTAAATTTCAGTAGACCATAAGTATCTTCTGGAGAACCTTTGAAACATGGGCACTCAGGAGAGCTTAAAACTCTTTAAAGAGCATGTAAACCTTTCTTTCAGCATGTGGCATGTTCTCAACACACATTTTTTAATGCATTTAAAAGTTTGAGAAGAGCATGAAAACTCACATGAAAATTAAAAACATTATCAAGAACATTTAAAACTCTCCAAATAGCAGAGATTAGTGTCTGATGAGCACTTTAATCTTTCCCTGAAGAACATTTACCCCCTCATAACTTTCTGAAGAACCCTAAAAATTATCTTTAAACACTTCAGAGTGTCATATCAGCATAAAAACTTCCTCTTGAGACATTTTTACAGACATGGTGAACATTTTAAAGCACTTAAACCATGTCATGAAATTTTACAACTCAGGATCACATCAAGCTCTCCAGAGCACGTTAAAGTGCTCAGGAGCACCTAAAAGCACCTAAAAGTATGAACTTCAAACTTTTAAGAGCACTTAAAAAGTTCTCATAAACACTTTAAACTTTTCATCATGAGCACTGAACCTGAACCTCTCTCTTGCTTTTCTTCAAAGGCTATCGAGAGCACTTAAAACTTTATTCTAGAGGCCACTTAAGACCTCCAGTTATTTCATGTACAGCTTTTTCATCGACACTCAATACTTACAATCCTTTTTACCGACATCTAGTGTTGAGATTTTGGAATGAGCCTGTTGGTTACTAAAGCATCACATCACTAATTGATGAGAGATGGTGAAGACCAAAAAGGATCGTGAACCTCAAAAGTGTTTAATGTTCTGAAGGAGGCAGCGCTGCTTTTGGATAGGAGCAGCACACGTACGGGGGAGTAATCTCTTATAGTCAAACTCTCTGCTTTGTAACTGTGCCTGTTAACATGGTGGGGTGGGGAGAGGAAAATGTCGGCTAAATGCAGTTTACTCCACACTGGGACTTGACTGTGGAAAACAAATACTGCATACTGCTATACTGTGGAGAACTGTGTGTCTGATTCTGGGAGACACAGGAGGACAGGGTGGGTCACGCTCACAGGTGTTGTTCAGGTATGTGTTGTTTCATTTTTCTCTCTCTGTTCCTTTTCCTTTTTCCCTCTTTCCTTTACAAGGCTACCACTTACTCTACTTGTATGCTATGTTTGCTGTCAATCAAAACATCATTCTTTCTCTTCCTGTATCTAGAGGCAAAACTTTCGAGTTAGTTTAGGGGACACAGGATTCTACAACAGTCTCCTGGTATGTAAAAGGGCTTGGTGACGCAGTCAAAAGAGAACTCACAGTCTCACAGTCTGATCGAAGGTGGCAGTCAAGCTTTCTAATTACAAAACCCAAAACCAGTGAAGTTGGCACGTTGTGTAAATCGTAAATAAAAACAAAATACAATGATTTGCAAATCCCTTTCATATTATATTCAATTGAATACACAGCAAAGACAAGATACTTAGTGTTTGAACTGGTAAACTTTGTTTTTTTTGCAAATATGAGCTCATTTGGAATTTGATGCCTGCAACATGTTTCAAAAAAGCTGGCACAAGTGGCAAAAAAGACTGAGAAAGTTGAGGAATGCTCATCAAACACTTATTTGGAGCATCCCACAGGTGAACAGGCTAATTGGGAACAGGTGGGTGCCATGATTGGGTATAAAAGCAGCTTCCGGGGCAGACATTAGCTCAGTTGGTAGAGCGTCCGCCCCATGTACGGGGGCTGCCAACCCCCAGCAGCGGCTGTAGGTTCGAATCCCGGCCACAGCCCTGTGCTGCATGTCATCCCCCCTCTCTTCACCCGCTTTCCTGTCACTCTTCAGCTGTCCTACAAAATAAAGGCCATAAAAAGCCCAAAAAAATAACTTAAAAAAAAAAAAAAAAAAAAAGCAGCTTCCCTGAAATGCTCAGTCATTCACAAACAAGGATGGGGCGAGGGTCACCACTTTGTGAACAAATGCGTGAGCAAATTGTCGAACAGTTTAAGAGCAACATTTCTCAACCAGCTATTGCAAGGAATTTAGGGATTTCATCATCTACGGTACGTAATATCATTAAAAGGTTCAGAGAATCTTGGGGTGCTGGTTTGGCGTAGTGGTCAGCACCCCATGTACATACTTCCAGGTTCGAATCCCGCCTGTGACCAGTTCGCAGAGTGTCTTCCCATGCTCTCTCTTCCCCTTTCACAAGTCTATCCACTGTCTCTCTTCTAACAATAAAGGCACAAAATGCCCAAAAATATACATTTTGAAAAAAAAAAAAAAGGTTCAGAGAATCTGGAGAAATTACTGCACGGAAGCGGCAAGGCCCAAAACCAACATTGAATGCCTGTGACCTTCGATCCCTCAGGCGGTACTGCATCAAAAACCAGCATCACTGTGTAAAGGATATCACCACGTGGGCTCAGGAACACTTCAGAAAACCACTGTCAGTAACTACAGTTCCTCTACATCTGTAAGTGCAAGTTAAAACTCTACTATGCAAAGCCAAAGCCATTTATCAACAACACCCAGAAACGCCGCCGGCTTCGCTGGGCCCGAGCTCATCTAAGATGGACTGATGCAAAGTGGAAAAGTGTTCTGTGGTCTGACCAGTCCATATTTCAAATTGTTTTTGGAAACGGTGGTCGTCTCCTCCGGACCAAAGAGGAAAAGAACCATTTGTGTGTTTGTTTGTTTGTTTACTTTATTTAGTGTAGAGGGACATTGTATATTAATGAACATTTAACATGTAAATATACCCAATTATAGCCAAAAGGCTAATTTGCATTGGCAGTCCCCCTGTAAAACACATTTAAAAAGCAACATGTAACATTACACAATACACAATATCAGTAATACACAAAATACAAATGGACAGAGACTGCACATTACTATTTAAACAACAGAAAAAAGTCAAAATGGAAAGAGCGTAAAAACAAGACAACCCTGTTGATTGCAGGCTAGAGGAGGCACCAGATGTTTATGAGATAAAGTGCAAGTGCTAAAGTGCAAGTGCAAAAGTGCTTCTAGTGGTATGATGTATAGAGCTCAAGTTATTGCACGTTGCCCAATTTGCACAGAGTTTTAAAGTGCATAGTGAATTGTACATAGCTATACAGTACTTTTGCAGGTTTGCATACATGGTTAAGCCCATGTAAGAGAGATTGTATGTGAAGTACATGAATACATATATGTACATACAGGTCACAGGTCGGGTCTGTTTTCAGCAGGTGAACATTACATATAATAAAACACAATAAACAATTAATGGTTACAGATTTGAGATGTTTTAAGCCATTCCTTGAGATTTCTCTTAAAGGAAGAGTATGAGGGACAAGTCCTTAATGTGGAAAGAAGGCTGTTCCAGATTTTCCCACCCACAACAGATACTACTTTCATCCCGAAGGAGGTTCGCCTATGAGATATCTCACAGTCACCTCTATCACACGCCCGAGTGTTCATACCACTCACAGATCTCCTTCTGAAGAATTCTTTCAGTGGAGGTGGTGCAAGACCATGGAGGGTTTTGTACACAAAGCAGGCATATCTAAAGGTTTTGAAATTCTGGAGGCTTACAAATTTACGTTTTTTTAGAATACTACAAGTATGAACTGAATGTGGTTTTTTGTCTAAGATTTTTAGTCCTCTTTAATAAAGCGATTCTATTGGTCTGAGTGCTGTGGAGCATGCCAATGAGCAGATAGGTAAGCAATAGTCAATGTGTGATAGGATCATTGAATGGAAAAACATTAGTGCTGCACTGTCAGTCAAAGAGTTTCTTATCTGCCTGAAGTTTGCCAAGCCATATTTAACAGAGTTACACACTTTCTTGATGTGTTTCCTGAAGGAGAGTGTCGGATCTAGGATTACTCCCAGGTATTTAAATTCAGTGACCAACGCAAGCTCTTCTCCTCTCAGAAACACACCAGAGCATTCAATCTTCTCAGGTTGTTTAGTAAACATCATACAGACAGTCTTTTACATTCAATGATAGGCAAGATTTACTGAGCCACTCCTGTATCTGAACCATCGCTGCTGATAGTGTTTGTGCAGCTTCTTCTGTGTTTTTAGCTGGTGCAAAAATAACCGCATCATCTGCATACAACTGGGCTTGAAAACCATCACAGATATCAAAAAAATCCTTAATGTACAAAGAAAACAAAATAGGTCCAAGTATGGACCCCTGAGGGACCCCTACAGGGCAGTCCAGGTAAGGGGATTTGGCACCACTGACCACCACACACTGCTTTCTGTCAGCGAGGTAGGATCCCATCCATTTAAGAGTGGCTGTGGAGAAGTTAAAACGGGACAGCTTGGCTAACAGTACTCGGTGGTCCACGGTGTCAAAGGCCCTCTTAAGATCAAGGAAAATGGCTCCCACGCAAGCATTTCTATCCAGTAGACATTTGTTTTTTTCAACAAACATAGTGATGGCTGTTTCTGTGGAATGGTGTGCTCGGAAGCCAAACTGCATGGGATGGACGGCTGTGTGACTGTTATTAAGATGTTCAACTAATTGTTTAACCACCCATTTTTCAATTATTTTAGAAATTACAGGAAGAAGGCTGATTGGTCTGTAGTTGTTAATATCTGATCTTCTCCCAGATTTAAAGATTGGGTTAACCGCGCTCACTTTCCAAACAGATGGAACCACAGAGTGTTTAATAGACAGATTTACTAGGTGCATCCGGACTGTTATAGGCGCAAAGTTCAAAAGCCAGCATCTGTGATGGTATGGGGGTGTATTAGTGCCCAAGGCATGGGTAACTTACACATCTGTGAAGGCACCATTAATGCTGAAAGGTACATACAGGTTTGGAGCAACATATGTTGCCATCCAAGCAACGTCTTTTTCATGGACGCCCCTGCTTATTTCAGCAAGACAATGCCAAGCCACATTCTGCACGTGTTACAACAGCATGGCTTCGTAGTAAAAGAGTGCGGGTACTAGACTGGCCTGCCTGTAGTCCAGACCTGTCCCCCATTGAAAATGTGTGGCACATTATGAAGCGTAAAATACAAAAACGGAGACCCCGGGCTGTTGAACAACTTAAGCTGTACATCAAGCAAGAATGGGAAAGAATTCCACCTGAAAAGCTTCAAAAATTGGTCTCCTCAGTTCCCAAACGTTTACTGTGTTATTAAAAGGAAAGGCAATGTAACACAGTGGTAAAAATGACCCTGTGCCAACTTTTTTGCAATGTGTTGCTGCCATTAAATTCTAAGTTGATGATTATTTGCAAAAGAAAATAAAGTTTGTAGTGTAAAATTGTCATGAAATGCACTGCTAGTATAACCGCCAATGGGGTTTTTATGCATGTTTTATTATAAATTCTTTATTTATGTACTCCTAGTGATGAGATGTTGAATGATGGTAACTTAGTCATTTTTAACAACATCTGTCTGTTTAGAAGTGGTAGGAAATGAGTTATGAAGTATTATACTAATACAGCAGATGTAACAAATGCCATATTAATTACTGATCAAGGAGAGTTTCACTTCTATGTTGAACTATAGTCTTTTAGTTTGGTCGTTACACAGCAGCCATTATACCATTCTTATATTTGCATTTAAAATGTACATTTATTTTCTTGCATATTTAGTCATATATACAGGTTTAGCATTACAACTTAATGTTACTGAGAGGTTCTTACTGAGAGTACAATTAAGTACAAAATGTTTTGACTTTTTCAGGATCTTAAAGTAGTTAGAAACAACACCAACTGTTTTGTGGTAGGTTGATTTGATAATGCTTTATAATCTCACAAGGTAGTTAGAATTATTACACCGAATGATACATTGACTTTTGTTATAAGTTTGATAATGTTATATATATCTGTTTAAATACAATAGTCTTACATGCTACTAACAGATTATCACCCACATCATAGAGCCTAAATGCATGTCTAATGGAGTCCATGTTTTAAAGTTACAATTATTAAACAGAAGTGACGTATTTTAAGAAAGTACAAAATGTACTGAACAGTCTCTCTGGATAACAGCACAGTCTGTACCCAGAGAGGGACAGGAAAGCACGACCATATTTGGGCCTGAAAAGGAAGCCATTTTGGATCAATGAAGCCATTTTGAGCAGACCATAAAATAATGACTGAAATACCACACATTTAACTTAATGGCCAACATAAATAAAGGATGGACTCCATGTGAGTGTATTTAGGCCAATGAGAGGGGAAAATTACACCTTTGTAATGAAGAATTAAAAGAATGTGACTATCGAAGGGAGATGAGGAGGAGCCTTCTGGAACCTTCGGGAAGACAGGGGAATCCCCCCCATCAGGCTATATAACATGCATATATCAACTTGAGCTTCAGTTGATTTGCTATAATAAACAACTAACTATAATAAACGGCATTTGTCAAACTTGGAACTTGCCTGCATTTGTGCTTCTTTGACCCGTGAGAGCACACATTTGAACTAGACCTTATTTATGCCAGTTTTATCTGAGCTGCCATTTCCGTGCAGAAGTTACGAGCCAACTCATTCGATATTTACTGCTGTCCAGGAAGACACAGCAAGTTTCTCAGTTCAAACATTAAATATCTTGTCTTTGCTGTGTATTCAATTGAATATAAGTTGAAAGGGATTTGCAAATCATTGTATTCTGTTTTTATTTACGATTTACACGTGACAACTTCACTGGTTTTGGCTTTTGTAGTTCAACAGACTGTGTGCTGTCATCAGTGTCTTCCTGCACTTTGTGTTCGCCCTGTCCTTTTATCTTACAGAGATACATTCTGTCTTAATGATTCAGTCCCTTACACTTTGCATGTTTTACCATAAACAGGACATTGTCTTGGTCCATGTTTGTCATTGCATCTCTTACAACATCCCCTCATCATTGTTTTTTTCTCAAAGCTGTTGTTTTTTTTGATTCACTCTCAAGTCAGCACATGTTGTCGTGTTAGCTCACCAGCTTGATGTATTTTTATAGCGCTGTCCAATGTGAGGTCTGTTTACCCCAAAAGTTCCTCCTGAAGCTTCTTCTCATTTGTTCCAAACACCATTTGATCTCTCATCATACAGTCTCTCAGATTATCAGAATCACAGGACTGATCTTTTATCCTGAGGTCGGTGAGAAAAGTATAAAATGATTCACCCTGTTGCTGTAAGCGTGAGTGAAAGGCGTAACTCTCATCTTTCTTTGACAGGTAGTGCTCATAAAATTTCTTAAAGACCTCATCCAACTTGTCTTTGTCTTTTGGTTGAGCAAACACCAAAGTGTTGAAGACTTCTTTTTCTTCTGTGCCGTGAGCAGCATTAGTATTTTTCTCTCAGCTGCCCGTCGTGTCTGAGATATACAGCTGTTTGAAAGCTCTCCTATTTAATGCCACAATAAAAGTAATGACATGTCTCTTTCTGAGTCCTTCTCCTGGAAGGCTTTCCATTCAAAATATTCAACCATCACCTCATGCATCTTGGACTGAATATACCAGTAGATTCAAAACTAATATTTAAACAAAATTTTGAAGGGTTTATAAAGAAGCTTAGAAAAAGCAGAGAAAGTTGGAGAGTGTTGACCCTGTCCATGATTGACCTCACAAATTCCATCAAAATGGTATCTCTACATCTCTGTATCTCTGCCAGAACATCCTGATTTTCCTTACATCAGTCTTTATGGTTTTTGGGTGGGTGTTGTGTTTTGTCTGCACTGTATGTTGTTTACACTGTATTGTCTATTGTATGTAGCAGCATGGGGGGGCCTGTCCTCCAGGACAAGTTTCTCCTACGGGGGACCAAATAAATTCAAATTCAATTCAAATTCAATTCAATTTTTCAAAGACCTAGATTCCATAATTTTGCCATACATCTGGAATTATAAAACCCGCAGAAGGTGTGATAAGCCTACCTGCATTTAGACAGGTAGACAGGTACTGGGCTGCTAATATTCCATGTTAAAGGTGCTATGAGGAGAATCTATTACCGGCGACATTAGGACTCTGCTACCCATGAGCGCACGTGGCGACTGTCGTAATGCTGCGTTCCAGTAACCTCGGAACTGGGATTGACATCATCTCCAACTTATCGGCGTTCCAGTTGAAGTCGGAAAAAAACATGCCGATCTACCAGGCTGTTGTTAGCTGTTGTTAGCTCGGGGATGGCGAGGTTCCACCGAGTTCCCAGTAGGAAATTCCGACTTCAGGGGATGATCCAGTTGCAGTTTACCACTTGGAACTCGGAAATTCCTACTTCTGACTACAACTGGAACGCACCAAAAGACCCAAGCCAAAGCGTGTGTTTGTTGTGATGCGAATGAATGCAGCTTGGACCTTCCTCAGAACTCTGTATTGCTTTACAACTTCTTTTTTCAACAACTTACAGGATGCAAAGCCACGAGGTAATGTATCTCTTTCTAGTTACGTAGCGGTAGTTTTTGATGTATGACAACAAGCAGTTTTTGGAAAACTTAGTATCGTAGTTTTGTAGCCAGCTATATATGGCTACTTACAGCCCGGTGCTCTAAGACGTGTCCGAATAATATAAATTTGCTCTAGTTTTAATTGTCTTGTTCCTGAAGTTGAGTATCCAGGCCAGTCCAGCCCTGTCCAACCCGACCGCGAAGTTAAGGAATAGCATTTATAGATAATCTATTTTGATGCTATAAAACTCATCTTACAGTGTGTATTTCCATCAGGCATATATCTAAAAGTGAGACTTTTTTGTAATTACTTAGAAAGTCCTCACAGTCCCTTTAATGTTCTGACAATGTAGTGCTCCAGATAGCTTGTCAGATGGGACCCCCTTGTGGCTGTGTTTGGAGGCCAACTCTGTCCCGTACTCTTCATGGCCAGACATCTTTTTCTCTAAGTTAGGTGAGCCCGGGCCCTTGAAAAGCCTGAGTTTTGTTGTAAATAATTCAGGATATTTAACGTGGTTAGAAATGTTCTGAAACTGCAGGATAACTTAGTGTATTCACCCATTTGAATTAATCCTTTTTTTTCCCCCTGTGAACAGATCAGAATTTTTACGCCTGGAGGAAGAGGGTTTAATCTCTATTAAGGCCTCGTATGTACATGGGAAGATTTCATTTTTCAGAATACTGAAAGAGAAATTGGAGCTGTCTCAGTCCCAATCTCTCATTATCTGCAAATTCAGCACTATGTCTGGTCCACGACCTGCAATTTTGAAACCCTTCCAATAAGTCTTTAAAGCACTGCCCCTGACTCCAGACCTCTTGTCTCTAGGTTCATAAGCCTGTTGACCGCTGTACCACAGCTTCTAACATCAAAATTATGGATTCATGGAGGGAGGAATTGGATATTGAACTGTCTGATGTTATCTGGATAAGACTTTGTCCATCATACAATCCTGCTCTCTCAACAGCAGACACCAACTAATTCAGTTCAGAGTTTCAACCGGCTCCACTTTTCCAGGCCATGTTGGCACATATATCGCTCTGAGTAGCTGAGGGCACATTGTCTCACACCTTCTGGTTCTGCCTTCGTTTAGTAAGTTCTGGACGGAGATATTTAACTGGTACATCAGGGCTTACAGAAGAACCATTACACTGTAAGCTCCTCTTGTCATCTTCAGCTGCTCTCGGCTCACTCTGTGTCATCCCAAAGCTGTGCGACAGTCCTGAATGTTGTTGCAAAGAGACTAATTTTGAGGAAATGGAATCACCCACCCCCCATTTCAAAGATGGATGAATGACATCATTTCTGTTTTCTAGGAAACCTTCTGTATGCTGTATGGCATTCAGTGCACTGTTCACTGCCCTGGCGCTCTCTGTGCAACTGGTGTGTAATTTTTACCTAATTTTTATTTTTGTCTGTCCGTCAGTCTGTCTGTGAACAAAATAACTCAAAAAGTTATGGACGGATTTTGATGAAATTTTAAGAAAATGTTCTGCATGGGAAAAGGAAGAACTGATTCGATTTTGGTGTTGACCCGGATCAGTGTCTGGCCGCCATGTCAAAAAATGTGATTTCTGTGAATAACTACTGAACTAAAATAGATATTATTATGAATCCAGTTGCTAATGGTATGTTTTCATGGTCAAGGAATCTTAATATTTAGATGAAATAAAGGTAGGAGTAATATTTATGGTGAAAATCACAATATGGCTAAGGACTGTGGCGCTGGCCGAGGTCTGCGCTCTCCGATTGCTTTTCTAGTTTTATTTTTGTTTTTATTTTTGTATTTCTATTTTATTTACAACATTATTCCGATTATAGTTTTGATTTGTTTTCTTTTTAAATTTCATTGAAATCATTCTCTGTATGAGTGTAACTGTCTTATAATCTGTGATTTCTGTGAAAATCTTCAAAATAAAATATATTTTAATAAAAAAGGGGCACTTTCGTCATGCCTGGAGCACCGTTAACTTTAGAGTAGAGGAAGTTTCCAGGAGAGACCACATTTACTTTTCTGGAGCAGGACTCAGTGTGACTTATGCACCTCTCAATCATCACATAAATCATAATGTGGTATTTGCTCATGACTGACTTGACTCCTGCAGAGAAGCTGGCAACGGGGAAGAAGAGTCCGTCTGAGTTGAAGTTCTCGAACATGCCCTGGACCGGCTGCCCGTTGATCCTGAAGGAGATGCTGGGCACGCTCAGATCCAGGCAGCAGCTCACCACGTCCTCGGCCCGCAGCAGGTGCTGGTTAGGAGAGCTCACGGTGCGGGCAATGCAACCTGGACAGGACGGAGACGTTAGGTCATGAAAGAATCTACTGTAGGATCACTGATGCCCAAAGGTCAGAGGTCATCAGATTCCAACAGAGGGGGCGGAGCTTATTTTCATCCATTAGGGTCTTATTCAAAGAGCAGATATCACAGATGTTGGCACTGCAGTGAAGGGCACATGTTACCTGCCCACAAGTGGAGTCCATCGAAGCCGTAGGAGTACAGGTCATCCCCCACGCCATTACACCCCCACCCCTCCCCCCCACTGGGAAAGGGGGTGTAGCCGCTGGTGTTGGCCCACCCCAATCTGAGGTGAGTTGCCTCTGCCGTGACAAACGGCAGTGCCTGATCCACAATCAGCTCGTAGTACCACTTCCTGTACTGGGCAGAGCCCTCGCTGACACCCAGGAAGATGTTTGGACGCATGCTGGAGACAGAGAAGAAGAAGAGGAGGAGGAGGCGGGGCTTAGACAGAGGTTTCAACAGAGAGGCTGAATCCAAATCTCTGGACTTCACAACACTTGCGAACTCGCGGACTTTGCGGGCGCGTTCACGGGAAGTCTGGGAGTGCTGAGGACTGTCCAAATCCACTATTCATCCAGTCCACAAGGGGCCTCAAGCGGACTTTCTGCAGACTTCCAGAGAGTCTGCTTGGGGTGCAGACTTCTGCAGACTTCACTAGTTTGATTACCCACAATTCATTGCAACACGGACGTGACGTTTCAATTTTTTGATTTATTTATTGCGTCTGGCCTATTAAAGCTGTGCAGTCTGAAGCCGAAATCACGAGCTGAGAAAAATAATGGCGAAAAAGGATGAAAGCAAGTCTTCTAATGTAAGTAATACCCAAATTAATTAATATTAGTCTGGTTCTGTAAATAAACATTACTGTTTTTGGATGTGTATAGCCTATGTGTATAAGTGTTGATTTGTTCAGTCTCAAAAAAAGCCTATAAATGGGATTTATATCTTATTTGCATGATAGTTTCTCAAAAAGTGTCACGGAAACGACTGAAACGGACTCCAAGTCTATCTATTAGCTCCATTCATAATGCTGTAGACTCCCGCTCTTGCAGACTTTACGTGATGACGGTAAAGACGTCATATTACGTATGACTGAAGTCCGCGAGGGCTCAGTCTGCAAGTCCAGAGGGTGGAGAAATGGATGCAGCCAGAGTAGAGCCTGACCCTCTGCTGTGGTGTCCGTCTGAAAAATGTCCCTGAATGTCAGACAGCAGCTGTGACGCCACGGAGACAGAAACAGAGCGTGCAGCATCAGAGTGAAGAGATGGTTATTACACAAAGAGAAGGGTCCCAGGGAGGCTGAATGTACAGGTGCTGAGTGAGGAAGAGGACAGGTGTCCTCTGAGAGGCTGTGGACAGCAGGAGGATGTTATACACAGATTCTTGGACAAAGACCCTGACCTCTAGACAGTACGAAGTTACAGGTGCTGAGCTCTGACTAAAGGGGCGGAAATAAAACACTGCAGCCTGTTACCCCCAATGTCCACCGGACGCGAAAGCGCCGCGCAGCGTCCTGCGGAGCACTTCGCTCCCATTGTAGTCTATCAGGCAATTTCCACTGCACGCGAAAGCGCCGCGCCGCGCCGCGATCCTGAAGCGCCCGGCCGCGCCTGAGAGAGATACGCTTCAGGTCTATTTTCGGCACGGCCGCTTCCAAACCTCGTAAATTCAGAGTCATTCAGAAAGCCCCAGACAGGAAGTCAGACCGGAAGTTTCAAAATAAAACACAATGCACAGACTTTTGCGCGTAATTTTCCTCAATTAATTGTCATTACGTCGAAACCGGAAGCACAAGCTTCAGGCCAGCAGTCGGTCAGAGGGTCCCAGAGACAACACGACACCATGGACGAAGAAAAGTGAATTGTAGAGGTACAGAAATATATAACACTGCATGCATGACACCATAGTCTTTCTACATGGATATAGGCGGACAGAAGTTGAATAATTCACGAAGCTGGGTGGCTGGGACCAGCAGAGGGTCCTCAGAGAAGTGAAGTGAGTTGTTTATTGTTTATTGCTTTTCTCAGTCTATAACATGTTTTATGAGCGTGTGACATCGCTATTCTCATGAGAGCCGTGGCTCTCGGGGGATCAGCCCTCCACCTCCGGATTGAGCTCCGCGGCGCGCCGCTTCCAGTGGGTTTTGAGATTCGGAGCAAGATCGCGGCGCTCCGCTCCGCGGCGCGGCGCAGCGCTTTCGCGTGCGGTGGAAATTGGGGGTTAGAATCACTTCCTGTTCAGACAAACAGTGGATTTTCTAGCTGTGTTCGAAATCGTCCACTCATTCACTCATTCTCTATCCCCTATGTAGTGTAAATAAAACAGCGGACTACATAGGGAATGACCAAATGACATTTCGGACACTACACTGAAATTTTCTAAACATCGTAGCGTCAGCTGATGAGCCGGTTATTCCTGCGATGGAAGTGGACGCGCCAAAATTCACGTAAACAAACCGGGCACTCAGGAGGATAAGTAGCAAATTTTGAAGCTGTTTACAGCCGCTAAAAGATGTTAAAGAGCTACGCTACAAACATGTTAAAGATACTTTAACGTTTTTTACATTTATGAATGAAAGCAGCGCCTAACAGCCTTCCTTCTCTTCTTCTTCTATGGAAAAACACGACCGCGTTGCATTATGGTATACGGAAGTACAATATAGGGTACATCATATGTACACTCACTTTTGCTGTGCATTGTGGGTATTTTGCACTATATAGTGAATGAAATTAAGTGCTGAGAATTTGAACAACACTACAAAATGACGAATACACTATATAGTGCACTATATCTGTGATAGTGAGTGATTTCGAACACAGCGTCAGAGATCTGTGGAGTTCTGGTCCTGCACTGGTCCTCCATCATTGTCCTCGTTTAGAAACCTCAGACCTCAGACCTCATAGTTACGTAGCTGGACTGAAACTGATCTTCAGGATTACAGCAGTTCTGGAGCCATCCCCTCACAGGACTTGTACTCTGAACCACTGGTTCTTAAATAATGTGGGGCACAGACTGAGGGCCTGAAGAGTTTGGGACCTCTGTAGGCCACTGCAGCAGCTGAAGGAGGTCTACAGAGACCCTCTGAGTGACACCTCCAGGGTCCAGCATGCTGGCCTTCTGTGACGTTAAGGGCGTTTTCACATTAGGCCCACTTGTTTCGAACCGTACTGCAGCGCGGTTCACCCCCCTCCCCCTCCGCCGCTGGCTTGCATTCACACTGAGAGGGGTCCAGCTGCAGACCTCCACTCTCAGCCGGCCAACGGCTGCTCCAGTGTGAATCGGAAGCCACCTCCAATGTGAGACGGACGTGACGTAAATATAAATAATTATAAATAACAGTATATAATGTCTATAGACTTTGCCCTGCCACACAGAAACTTTCTAGCGGCAGCCGTATAGTTGCAGCCAATCACATCTGAGTAGGGAGAGAGCCCGGAAATAGCAGCTTCACGGGTCAAAACTAACATTAAATGAGCTCTACCAAACTGCTCCACCTTCATGTAAAGATAATCGGGAGAAAAACTTGGTATGAGACAGCATTTCACTTAAGAATGTTTGAGGAGGGAGTGTTATGAAGGACTTTTGGGCTCTGCTGTGACGTTCACCGAATCACCTCTCCGTCACTGCCGCCTCGGTTTCTATGCTCGTTCCGGGGCGGCAGCAGATGCTTTAAAAACGCTTTATGTTTAATGGACTCATCTGGCAAGGGGGCTGTTTTTGGGGTTGTTGCCGCGTGGCGGTGTAAAGGGGTCTTAACTAATAAAGCATAGAATTGATGCTGCCTTTGTCCCCGTGTTGCGGTTAAAACTTTGCGTTTTTTCCGTCACTGCCGCCTCGGACTCTATGCTCGTTCCGGGGCGGCAGCAGACGATTTAAAAACGCTTTATATTTAATGGACCTATCTGGCAGGGAGGCTGTTTTCGGGGTTGTTGCCGTGCGGCGGTGTGAAGGGGTCTTAATTAATAAAACCTAGAATTGATGCTGCCTTTGTCCCCGTGTTACAGTTAACTTTGTGTTTTTTAATGTAACACGACTGACGAATCAAGTTACCACGGTAACCGACAATGCTGACACCATTTCCTTCTCACATTGGAGATGATCATGACGTCACTTCCTTCTGACGATGGAGGTGTAGAGTCTGCAAGCTAGTCGGCTGAGAGTGGAGGTCTGCAGCTGGACTGTCTTGTTCACACTTGCAACATTGAACCAAGCCCGAGCCCACTTGTGTATTTACTCAGTTTGAAACAGCAGGGGGCGATATGCACATAACTGGTTCCCAAACCTGCTATGGAGGAGAACGAAGAAGAGGCTACCATGGTAACCAAAACGCCCTAAGGTTGTTTTTCCACCAACCATATTTAGTGTGCACCAAAGAAGTTTTGGCCCAGGGTTTGGTACGTTAGTGTCAATGTGAATGCAACCACCACACTTTGGTGCACACCAAATCAGCCGGTCTGAGACCTTCATGTAGGGGTGGTCTCGATCTGCTCCATCTCCCTACATTTGGTGCGGTTTCACTGGTGTGAAACAAAGTGGTCCGAACCGATCCACTTTTTATGCATTACTTCCTGTTAATCCCGCGGTTGAATCTGTTGCTTACTCAATTTGTCGATTTGTTTATTCTGTTTGAGGATTACGATGATTTACGAGGGTCCAGAAGGTCGCTGATGCCGTCTCAAACACGATAAAAAAACACATTTGAAGGAAAATGTAGAAGAGAGCGAAACGTAAACATTGGTTGTTCGGTGTAGGAAATGGTTACCATGGTAGTCTCTTCTTCGTCCCCTCCATAGCAGGGTTGGTAACCAGTTATGTGCATATCGCCCCCTGCTGTTTCAGACTAAGTAAATATACAAGTGGGCCCGGGCACGGTTCAATGGTGCCAGTGTGAATGCAAGCCACTGGGGGAGGGAGAGGGGGGCGAACCCATGGCGAACCGCGCCGCAGCATGGTTCAAAACAAGTGGGCCTAATGTGAAAACGCCCTTAGACTCTATTCAGTCCAGCAGGAGGACTCGGCCTTTAGACCAGCAGCATGGACTAAACATCAGAGAAACGTGGAGCAGAGCCCAGGGAGAGGAGGAGACCCGAGTGTGTGTTACCTGCTTACGTGGTTGCTCAGCCTGGTCTGCAGCAGAAGGTCTCGTCCTGGCAGAAGGTTGTCACAGATCAGATGTTGATTTGATCGAACAGCGACGCCGTGACAGACACACAGAGAGCAGAGCACGTCCAGAACCTGAGCACACACAGAGGTCAGAGGTCAAAGGGGGTCTGGCCTATCAGAGAACTTCTGCTGCAGGAGTCAAACACAGAAGATCTTTGAAGGACACAGGACAGTCCTCACTGCCATGTTCTCCTCAGACAACATGGTCCAGGCACTCACATTACAGGTGGACCTCAGACTGAAGACCAGGCTCTGAGGAGCTTCACATTACAGGTCGATATCAGACTGAAGACCAGGCTCTGAGGAGCTATACTCACATTACAGGTGGACCTCAGACTGAAGACCAGGCTCTGAGGAGCTTTATTCACATTACAGGTGGACCTCAGACTGAAGACCAGGCTCTGAGGAGCTTCACATTACAGGTGGACCTCAGACTGAAGACGAGACTCTGAGAAGCTTCACATTACAGGTGGACCTCAGACTGAAGACCAGGCTCTGAGGAGCTTCATTCACATTACAGGTGGACCTCAGACTGAAGACCAGGATCTGAGGAGCTTCACATTACAGGTGGACGTCAGACTGAAGACCAGGCTCTGAGGAGCTATACTCACATTACAGGTGGACCTCAGACTGAAGACCAGGCCCTGAGGAGCTTCATTCACATTACAGGTGGAGCTCAGACTGAAGACCAGGCTCTGAGGAGCTTCACATTACAGGTGGACCTCAGACTGAAGACGAGGCTCTCAGGAGCTTCACATTACACGTGGACCTCAGACTGAAGACGAGGCTCTGAGGAGCTTCACATTACAGGTGGACCTCAGACTGAAGACCAGGCTCTAAGGAGCTATACCCACGTGACAGGTGGACCTCAGACTGAAGACCAGGCTCTGAGAAGCTTCACATTACAGGTGGACCTCAGACTGAAGACCAGGCTCCGAGGACCTTCATTCAAATTACAGGTGGGCCTCAGACGGAAGACAAGGCTCTGAGGAGCTTCATTCACATTACAGGTGGACCTCAGACTGAAGACCAGGCTCCGAGGAGCTTCACTCACATTACAGGTGGACCTCAGACTGAAGACCAGGCTCTGAGGAGCTTCACATTACAGGTGGACCTCAGACTGAAGACCAGGCTCTGAGGAGCTTCATTCACATTACAGGTGGACCTCAGACTGAAGACCAGGCTCTGAGGAGCTTCACTCACATTACAGGTGGACCTCAGACTGAAGACCGAGCTCTGAGGAGCTTCACATTACAGGTGGAGATCAGACTGAAGACCAGGCTCTGAGGAGCTTCATTCACATTACAGGTGGACCTCAGACTGATGACCAGGCTCTAAGGAGATTCGCATTACAGGTGGAGATCAGACTGAAGACCAGCCTCTGAGGAGCTTCATTCACATTACAGGTGGAGATCAGACTGAAGACCAGGCTCCGAGGAGCTTCACATTACAGGTGGACCTCAGGCTGAAGACCAGGCTCAAAGGAGCTTCACTCACATTACAGGTGGACCTCAGACTGAAGACCAGGCTCTGAGGAGCTTCACATTACAGGTGAACCTCAGACTGAAGACCAGGCTCTGAGGAGCTTCATTCACATTACAGGTGGACCTCAGACTGAAGACCAGGCTCCGAGGAGCTTCACTCACATTACAGGTGGATCCAGAGTGAAGACCAGGCTCCGAGGAGCTTCATTCACATTACAGGTGGACCTCAGTCTGACGACCAGGCTCTGAGGAGCTTCACATTACAGGTGGACCTCAGACTGAAGACCAGGCTCTGAGGAGCTTCATTCACATTACAGGTGGACCTCAGGCTGAAGACCAGGCTCTGAGAAGCTTCACATTACAGGTGGACCTCAGGCTGAAGACCAGGCTCTGAGAAGCTTCACATTACAGGTGAACCTCAGACTGAAGACCAGGCTCCAAGGAGCTTCATTCACATTACAGGTGGACCTCGGACTGAAGACCAGGCTCCAAAGAGCTTCACTCACATTACAGGTGGACCTCGGTCTGATGACCAGGCTCCGAGGAGCTTCACTCACATTACAGGTGGACCTCAGACTGAAGACCAGGCTCCGAGGAGCTTCACTCACATTACAGGTGGACCTCAGACTGAAGACCAGGCTCTGAGGAGCTTCATTCACATTACAGGTGGACCTCGGACTGAAGACCAGGCTCCGAGGAGATTCACATTACAGGTGGACCTCAGGCTGAAGACCAGGCTCTGAGGAGCTTCACTCACATTACAGGTGGACCTCAGACTGAAGACCAGGCTCGGAGGAGCTTCGGTCACATTACAGGTGGACCTCTGCCTGAAGATCAGGCTCTGAGGAGCTTCATTCACATTACAGGTGGACCTCAGTCCGAAGACCAGTCTCTGAGGAGCTTCACTCACATTAAAGGTGGACCTCAGTCTGAAGACCAGGGTCTGAGGAGCTTCATTCACATTACAGGTGGACCTCAGACTGAAGACGAGGCTCTCAGGAGCTCCACTCACATTTCAGGTGGACCTCGGTCTGAAGACCAGGCTCTGAGGAGCTTCACTCACATTACAGGTGGACCTCAGACTGAAGACCAGGCTCCGAGGAGCTTCACTCACATTACAGGTGGACCTGGGACTGAAGACCAGGCTCCAAGGAGATTCACATTACAGGTGGACCTCAGGCTGAAGACCAGGCTCTGAGGAGCTTCACTCACATTACAGGTGGACCTCAGACTGAAGACCAGGCTCGGAGGAGCTTCGTTCACATTACAGGTGGACCTCTGCCTGAAGATCAGGCTCTGAGGAGCTTCATTCACATTAAAGGTGGACCTCAGTCTGAAGACCAGGGTCTGAGGAGCTTCATTCACATTACAGGTGGACCTCAGACTGAAGACCAGGTCCTACACATCCATTTATGAACGTAAAGTAAGACTGAGTGACCTTGTGGTTGCGTCCATGTTTGTCCAGCAGGGAGATGATGGACTTGATATGTCCCTCTTTGATGATGTTCAGAGCCTCAGGACTCTCCACCAGCACACAGTGAAGGACCTCCAGGATCCCTGCATGTACGGGAGGTAAGAACAGCAGTGATGGTAAACATTGGGACCAGCACAAACTGAACTCTAACAGCCCCCCCGCCCCCCAGTGAAGGCTGAGGTCTTACCTGAAGAAGCCTCCAGTCTCTCCAGCCTGCTGATCAGCCAATCCAACGAACTGGAGAACTGAGCGCAGTTCTTCCTGTTTCCTCTGATCAGAGCCGCTGGAAAAGAAGATACAGTTTATGTTTGATTCATAATCTGCTCGGCCTCTGCAGGTTGACTCAGATTAATCAACATTAACTCGTGTTCTTGTACCCAGCAGCTGGTACAGGGAGTTGAGGATGGAGCTCCAGGCATCTCCTGCTTCTCTTCCTGCAGCCTCGGTGAAATGTGCAGCGCTACTGTAGACGTGCAGGCGGTCGATGCACTCCAGCACCAGGCTGATCATGCCCTGAACACACACAGCAAGACATGAGCCGGCTCCACGCTTCACAGATGATAAATGGACTTTTATAGTGCTTTCTAGTCTTTGACTACTCAAAGCATAGGTCAGACTTACCCATTGACACCCATTCACTCCCATTCACACCCATTCACACCCATTCACACCCATTCGCCCTCACATTCACTCACTGATGGTTTGGAGCAACTTGGGGTTCAGTGTCTTGCCCAAGGGCACGTCACCATGTGTCACCCAGAGCTGGGCTTGAACCTGCAACCTCCCGATCACTGACCAAGCGCACTATCCCACTGTGCCACCGACGAGTGTGGTGTAGGTGTGTGGACTCCAGCCTGCCTCAGCATCTGGATGTGAGCTCAGCGTGTGCATAAAGTCAGTGACAGCGCTGCTCCATCACATATACTATACTGTAGGGTACTGAACCAAACTACACTAAACTACACTGAACTATACTTATCTATGTTATACTAAGCTAAGCTACAGAACACTGCACTAAACTAAACTATAGTAAACTAAACCTGAACAAAAACATCTATCCATCTATCTATCTTTATGTATATATATATATATATATATATATATATATATATATATATATATATATACAGTATATATATATATATATATATATATATATATATATATATATATATATATATATATACTGTATATATATATATATATATATATATATATATATATATATATATACATATATATATATATATATATATATATATATATATATATATATATATATATATATATATATATATATATATATATATATACTGTATATAGACTCACATGTATATATATATACTGTATATGGGTGAATAATAAATGTGTACCTCTTCCTGGAACAGGTTCTGCCTGTTCTTCAGTGCTCTCAGGCGGTTCTGTTTGTCTTCATGCTCCAGGTGATCTCCTGGTGGCTGGAAGTATCCAATCAGATCCTGCAGACTCAGACTGACTGAGTCAATTGGTAGATCTTGAGTGGAGCTCCGCCCCTTTTTCCTCAGAGAGTCCAGCCCCCTGCAGCAGAGGGAGAGTCAGTTTATTTTTACAGTGTTTCCTTCAAAGTGAAATCTGGGACTGCTGATGTGTCTCTGTGCTCACCGTTCGTGCTCCACTGGTTTGATTGGATTATTAACAATAATACATTTTATTTAAAAGTGCCTTTCTAAGCACCCAAGGACACTTTACAACATACATAATAAAAACACACTGCATTAAAATCACAATTAAGATAAATAAGAACAGCATACAAGAGTGACATAGTTAAATGAGGGTGGAAAATTAAAAATTTTCCAACCTCATTTCTGACTTCAACTGGAACGCCGATAAGTCGGAGATGATGTCACTCCTATTTCCTCATTCCCAGTTCCGAGGTTAATGGAACACAGCATATGTTACAGTATGGAGGCCTGAGGATCATGGGTGAAAACACAATCATGCTTGTTTGAGGGGAAACTGATTATTTCTGTTTCAGGTGCTCAAAGTAAACAAACCCTACTGAAGACCAGGGCCTTCAGGATTCAGACATCCAGGATGAATGACTAAACCTGTACATTCACATCTGAATCCCCATGGGCTTTTCTTTTTTTAGAGTTGAACATAACTAGTTTAGAAACAACCACACCGAAGGTGAATTTTCTTTAATGATCTTGTGGCACCCCCTGGAGGCCACAGCACCTTTTGCCTGTATATTGCCTAATAGGCCAGACATGCATGTGTCCACTGATAGGTCATAAAATAACCACTGTAAGCAGTGTGCGTGTGTGCCTGCGTGTGTTGTGATGTGCATGGAGTGAGTTGACATCCAATAGTTTCAGGTGGTCTGCGGTGCAGACTGCCTGATGAGAAATGTTGTGCAGTCTACAGCAGCTGTCACAGGTGAGCCACACAGACTGTTTAACCACTTTAACATCATGGCTGTGAAGATCGTCTGTTTCTGAGGCATGAGTTTTGCTGGAGGACAGAGTGAGTGCCTGTTGTCATGACCTGGCTCAAATGGTCACAACAAAAGAGGGAGACAACACCATGGCAAAGTTTTAACAGTCTTTATTTTTCCAAATCAAACCAAATTACACAGTCAAATCAAATGAATCTTTAACCCTCTATTGCATGGATTATTACTTAAAAATGGTAAAAAAAAATGTTTTGAATGTTTTTATTACTTAAAATGGCCTAAATAATAGATAAATGAAAAAAAAATTTAAAAAAAGTTTAAAGGGGGGGTTGTTGATCAATTGTTGCCATATGGCAACAATATGCAATTGTGGAAAGTACCATAAATCAACATTTTTGACCAAAACGGCATTTTATTTAAAACAAGACTCAACATATCCATGTCATACTCATCCAAAATGAACAAATATTTATACAGTGAAAATATTGTATAATTTCAACTGTTACCTAAAACATCTGCTAATAAAAACCCAAAACCTTGAACCTGGCTTAATAAAGTACGATCTATCATTCTTCATTTAAATTTTATTAAGTGTTTTTTTCAATTTCAGTTAATTTGATTTCGACTCATTTCAACTGATTTAATCTGATTTCATTAATTTGATCTGATTTCATTTTATGCCTTGTGAAAGTCAAAGCAGTTCCTCTCAACGTCTGCCAATAGAAACAAAGAGCCTTGAACCTTGTTCAATTAAGTTCAATCTATCATTCTTATTTTTTTCATTTCATTCAGTTGTTTTTTCTGTTTTATTTCATTTGATTCATTTGATTTCAACTCATTTCAGTTTATTTTGATCTGATTCCTCCTCTAGTTTGACAGTAGTTTCTACCCTGCTCTCTTTCCCTCCCCTGTAGAAGTAGCTGGGATGCATCTTTTATGGAGGAAATTGGATACTCTGTTAAAGATAGCCCGCAACATACCTTAAATTACAAAATATAAAAAATATATAATGTTATTACTTTTAAAACATAAGTAAAAGATGTAGAGCGTCTCAGGATAGTTTCATGCTACGTAAATGAATGGAGCCCCATTAGGTTGTATACACTAGGAATTTTCCATATTTGCATATTGTTGCCATATGGCAACAAATCTGTTTTGGCAAATTACAAAAAAATTATAACAACAAAATTTAATTAAATGTAAAAAAAATCAAGTTTACTTACTCCATATAGTGATTATAATTTTTATTTGGTGAAAATACTCAAAATATTCTAAATAAAAGACAATCTTGGAGAGCCCCAGACAGTTATGTTTGGATGTCAAATGTCCATTAGCAAAAAGGACTGTCAAACAAGATCTCCTGGACATGCGGCCTCATAAATTCTATTTCCTTCAAACTAAAAGCCCCCTTTTCACACCTAAATGTAAAAACATACATTTTATTTCACAGCTTTTTAGAAAAATGAAGATAAAGTAATTGTTGCCATATGGCAACACTATGCAATAGAGGATTAATTAAACCAGGTGAAGCAAACCTAAACCAAATAAGGCCGAATCAAATGTTCAAATTAAACAGTTTACTGTTAACTGAAATAAACCACATTAAACAATCAGAAAAGCCAAATTAGACCAAATTAAACCAAATGACTCAAAGTTACTTCAAATAAGATTAAATCATATATTTAAAGCAAGTAGTGTGATAATCAGTAAAGTCAGTTGTGTAGAGTGTGCATGAGTGAAGAGTGTGTGTGTGTACATGTAAAAAGTAAACTAAACGAAACCTAATCTAACATAACTAAACTCAAAGGTTGTATACCTGTGTGGAGGTCAGGTCAGAGAGAGTGAGCTGTGTGACTGCAGGAGCTTAAGTAACCTCCTCACTCTAAGCACAGGTGTCTGACATTACTCAAATCAAGGAGCTGCACTCACAGGCACAGACGCAGGCTGACAGCACCAAACATCTCATGATGTCATGACATCACACTGTCCCTTTGATGTCTTTGTGTTGCTGCACTTCATCTTGGATGTAGAATTTTTGTTTTTCTAGATAAATAACTCATCATTTGTGGTCAAAAAAACTCTCAGGACTGATGAAACCTGTATTGATGTCCTCGCCACAGACTGTCAAAGTAGTTTCATTTTAGGAGACCGGATGCACTGTGTTGATGTTTTGTGATTGATTTCCTGGCTGATGTGTCTTGTGTACATGGACACTGAAAATATTAGGGCTGAAAATAATGTTTTTTTTTTGTAATTGAGTACTCAAACAAGTATTTTGGTGATTTATTGAGTAATTGGATAACAGGTACATTGAGTACACTGCAGTTTTTTACACTGAATCACTTCGGCTTTATTGCAAATCATCAGTAACATAAAAAACAGAAAATAAGCCAGGTCCCTTAAATTAAAAACTTGTTTTCTTCTTTTTAATATTTTGAGCATAAACGAGATCCCAAAATCAAATCAAAATAATATCATAT
Source organism: Scarus forsteni (assembly GCA_036419115.1). Classification (NCBI taxonomy): domain Eukaryota; kingdom Metazoa; phylum Chordata; class Actinopteri; order Labriformes; family Labridae; genus Scarus; species Scarus forsteni. Next base: position 13,100,754 of record JAZDUH010000386.1, read on the forward strand.
TTAGATACTAAGATATTTGCCTGGGTAATGTAGATTTATTTAATAAATGAAAGAATGTCCTACAGCTGCTTAATTTACTCACTGACAGTGTTTCCTGATCTGCTCCCTGCTCTCAAATTTTTTAGATAATATTTTTATTAGTTTTCAAGTTTTATGATGAAAGGTGAACAAATACTGTACATTGTATTTACTATAAAGAACATGTATCAAAATACAAACATCCACACACTCACACATTCATACTAAGTAGATTTGCACCAAATGACCTAAATACATGTGCGTACACACCTGTCCACATACGTACGCTTGAATGTACACACATACACGTACCTCAGTAACACATAAATACATATATTCTTGTAAACATACAAGTATACACACACATATATATAAACCTATATGCATACACATATATACACATCTACTCTCATACATATGTGTACAGAAGGACAAGAATAAACTATAACGGTAAAAATATTACAAATAAAAATAGAACATTGATAATTTAAATATCATATCCCTATTTTCTAGATGCTATAATGTACAAATATGGCTCCCACAAAAGTACAAATTCCTCCAGTTTCTCTTTGGTTATATAAGTCAATCTTTCCAATCCGATGCCTTCTGACAGTTCTTTTATCCATTGTTTTACAGAAGGACCTTCCATGCTCTTCCAATTCAATGCAATGGCTCTTCTTGCATGCAATAATCCAAAGTCCAACACTTTAATTTGTTTATTTGTAGATACAAAGTCTTTGGGATATATTCCAAGCACACAAAGTTTGGCACATAAAGGAATCTCCATTTTAAATACTTCAGACATACAGTTAATTATATCTTTCTAGAATCTCTGTATCTTTGAACCATCCCAAAGACAGTGAATAAGAGTTCCTTTACTATCATGGCACTTAGCACATGTATCTGGAATATAGCTTGACATATGATGGAGTTTTTCAAGGGTTACCTAAATCCTTGTTAACCATTTATATTGTAATAATTTAAGTCGTGTGTTTGTGGTTTGTTTTTGTGCTTTCAGACAGGCCTCGTTCCATTCTGTTTCGTCTGTCTTCCTGTATATCCTTTCTCCAGGCATTCAGTCTGTCTGTTGCAGAGTCCTTAAAATTCATCATAATCAGATTATAGTATTTAGATAGTAAGCCTTTTTCTTCTTGTTTTAACATTTGTTCAATAGATGACAATACAGGAATACATATTATTTCCTTAAACCTAGACAACAAAAAGTTTTTAAACCTACAAATATTTATAATAGTGCTTTGTTGGAAGTTGATATTTTTCGGATAGGTCATTGAATGTGAGCAATTTTCCATTGATATATAAATCCTTGATTGCCTGAATGCCCTTATTTTTTCATAATTTAAACCCTCCATCATTTCTGCCAGGTATGAATTGGTCATTATTCCATAGAGGGGTAAACTGGGACTTTTTTATAGTTTCTCCCACATGTTTGTGTGCTGTGTGCCATACAATAATAGTATTTCTCAATGACGGGTTTTTTTGTCTGTTTTTTCAGCTTATATAAGTCTGCAGAGTAAAGATAATTGCATATTGGTAATTCTGGAATAGATTGTTGCTCAATATTTACCCAGGCTGGAGGTGATTTTGTATAAAAGTAGTGTGAGGCTGATGACAGCTGTGCTGCCATGTAGTACCATCTTAAGTTTGGAATCTGCAGGCCCCCTCTTTTATAGGGCAGGTATAATAATTTAAGACGTAGTCTTGCCTTCCTGTTATTCCAGATGAATTGGCTCATTATCTTATTTAAGTTATCAAAGAAAGAAGGTGGCAATGGCAAGGGAAGTGTCTGAAAGTAATACAAAAATTTAGGCAAAATTGTCATTTTTATAATATTTATTCATCCTATCATGGATATGGGTAAATTAGACCAGCGGTTTAACAATTCTGTAACCTCTTCTACCAGGGGCTTATAATTTGTAGTAACTATTTCTTTATATTTGGAGTAATTGTAATGCCTAAATACCTAAAACCATGCGTAGCAATTGTAAATTCAGTAGTTATGGTAGGGTTTTTCCTGTCTTCTTCATTCAAAAACATAAGTACAGATTTTGTATTATTGATTTTATAGCCTGAGAATTCACCAAACTCTTCAATTAAACTTACCAAGTTAGGGAGAGTATTATTAAGATCTGTCAAAAAAAAAGATAATATCGTCTGCAAACAATGAAATAATATGATTTAGACCTCCAATGTTAACACCCGATATCCCCTCTTGAATCCTCACTGCAACAGCCAAAGGTTCCAGAGCTAATGTGAACAACAATGGGGACAGGGGACATCCCTGTCTAGTGGAGCGCAGTAAACTAAAGGGTTTGAGATGTTATTATTGGTGATAATTTGTGCTGTAGGATTTGTATATAACAGTTTAACCCACTGTATATATATTTCTCCCAAGCCAAATCTTGGAAGAAGTTTCAAGAGATAGTTCCACTCAATTTTATCAAATGCTTGACACGCATCTACTGCCAACATTGCTGTATCTTTTGCACCATGTTTCTCAAATAATATGTTGAGAACACGTCTGATATTGTGATAACCTTATCTTTTTTTATGAAACCTTGTTGGTCGTCAGCAATCAAATTTGGCATGTATTTTTCTAATCTTTTGGAGAGTACCTTGCATAATATTTTTGTATACAACCCATGAGACTAATTCCCCTATATGACAAGCACTCTGTTGGTGGTTTGTTAGGCTTTAAGATAAGAGTAATTGTTGCCAATCTTAATGATTCTGGGAGAGTACCTAGTTCAAAAGACTCTCTGAACATATTAAGTAGGGGCTGTATCAATTTATTTTTAAAAATTTTATAAAATTCTACTGGTAGCCCATATGGCCCAGGTGTTTTGCCGCTATTCATGTCGTTTATAGCTTCACACCGCTGTCAAATTAAAGGAAAGTTACTGGATGTGAAAAGTATTTTATTAAAACACACATAATTCCTATCCAAGTAGCCTCAGTATTGATTTACATTCTGATCCAGCCTACACAGAGACATAATCAAAGTACATTATTGAGCAGTCTTAACCTCAGTTATTGATCACATTACCCGCCTCTGCTGATGTGTCATCAACGTTGTCTTGTGTTTGGTCCACAGATTTGATGCACAGACCGGATGTTTGCTGCTGAGGTGCTGCAGCATTGACAACATGCTAATATGCTCAGCTAAGTCCGTTTGACAACAGACAAGCTGCACTTTGTTTTCTTTTTTGTTTCAACTTGCAGTGATTCCACTTCTCTTCCTTCGGCCCCTCCTCTTCCTGAATGATGTTACAATCCACACTGCACATCTACGTTATAGTAACAAAAGCAGCAGCCCACTGCTCCACAGAAATGACCTTCCCTGTCAATCACCATGTGCTGTGTAGTGGTCCGGATTTAATCGAGGCCTTGAGGATTTTCTTTTTGTTGATTTATATGGATTATCCAAGGAATCGATTCAGCCCTAAAAAATATGCTGTGAGCATATTTAACACCGCCATGTGGCACAGGCGGTGGAAATAAGACCATTGAGTAAACAGATTCCTGCTCAGGTCTGGATCTCCTCTGCTCCAGAGCAGAAGGACGCTGACGTCTCCACAGGGGGACACAGACAGACTGCTGGTTAACCTAAAAGACGCCTTGATCCTAGCGTGGACGTACCTGATGAAGGTGTTGAAGAGAAACACGGTGCTCCTGATGACTCGAGCTGTTCGACTCTCCTCGTGCTGAGATCGAGACAGAGTCAGGCCGTCGTCCATGTGGCCCTCGTGGTGCATTATGGCCTGAGACAGAGCAAAAAACAAGGGAATCATATTTTTACAAAGACGGACATCACAATGATCAGGACTCTCTTATGTAGACACTGGGACACCTGTTACGTCCACAGAGACTAATGTCCTCAAACACAGACTGGACAGAACCAGAGAGACGTCACCTGTTTGGTTCTGAGAAGAGTCCAATCAGCTGAGGAGCTCATGTTCAAACTAACTGCTCAGACTAACTTTAGATCAACGACTCTTGTACTGGGGCAGGATAGGACGAGAACCAGGCCTCCTTAAAGGATAGGTTTGGTTTCTACAGCTTTCACATTGTTTATAGTATGAAGTAGAACAATATACTCACCCAGAAGGCTTTCCTGATCCAAAACAGTGCTTCAGGAGATATTTAGATCCAAAATCGAGCGGCGGACATCCGTATAATGGTAGCACACGGGGCATGTATAGCGCCGCTCCTAAAACTGCATTAATCGTCCAAAAACTCATTAGTTTCACCAATATTTCATCATGGTCCACTCACGCTACTCCTCCATTACAGTCTGTGTCGCTCCAGACATGTTTTTGTGACTGTGCTGACCTCTGAACTGAAGAAGAAGAACGCTTGCCTTTGCGCATGCGCAGTACTCTCTGGAGAGCTGTTCTTCTCTTTACCCCCGCGTCCTCCTTTCGATGAGCTCCTCATCTGTAAACTCTGGCTCCAAACTGTAAGGACACCCATCATATTCAAAGTTCTCCTCCACAACATCTTCATCCGATAGATATTCGGCCATTTTGCACAAAACTGGAAGAAGAAAGTTGTTGATTAGCCGGCATTCGCCCCTGAAACAATGAGCCGTACTGCGCATGCGCGGAGGCAAGTGTTCTTCTTCTTCAGTTCAGAGGTCAGCACAGCCACAAAAACATGTCTGGAGCGACACAGACTGTAATGGAGGAGTAGCCCGAGTGGACCATGATGAAATATTGGTGAAACTAATGAGTTTTTTGGACGATTAATGTAGTTTTAGAAGCGGTGCTATACATGCCCCGTCTGCTACCATTATACGGATGTCCGCCGCTCGATTCTGGATCTAAATATCTCCTGGAGCACTGTTTGGATCAGGAAAGCCTTCTGGGTGAGTATATTGTTCTACTTCATTCTATAAACAATGTGAAAGCTGTAGAAACCAAACTTATCCTTTAAGGAGGCCTGGTTCTCGTCCTATCCTGCCCCAGTACAAGGGTCGTCGCAGATCTCGACAGGCCCCCAGACCCCCTCAAAGGTGGTTCAGATGTAACACTGTTAGTACCTTCCTCTGGACTCCTCCCATGCGGGCACACTTGATGTCTACAGTCTGGTAGGTGAGCCATAGACAGGTGTCCACATGCTGGATAAAACACACCGAGTCTCCATATTTGATGTCAGGGACGCCCATCCCGTCCACCTCCTTCTTCACCCCAGGGTCCAACTTTTCCTGCAGGACAGACGGACACAAACTTAAGTTTATCAAAGTTATTTTTTACACTGGTCCTACAAGTCCAAGACTTGAGGTCCTGGGCCCGTATGCATGTCAAGCCATTACACACAAAAGGCACCATTAGTCTTAATGTACCATTGTGGAGTGGCCCGTTTGGCCGTGGCGTTAGCCGCATGCATGACTGAAGATAATTGGCCACTTAAGTAATTGCACCATGAAAGTGTCACAGGTGCAAAACATAATTTGTTGGGGGAACCTCCTGGAAAATTCAAATTGCACATGCCAAATATGCATAAACAACACCAATCAACATGGCGAGCGATGATAAAATCTTGTGAGTGAGATCCTGAAAATCCAATTCCTCAGCGAAAGAAACTGACATTTTACTGCAGGAATATGAAGTAAACAAACAGCTGCTATCAGCAGGTCAAAGGTCGAAGGTAACAAACAAAGATAAGGGGAAAGTTTGGTTAAGGATCTGGAACACAGTAAACAGGCGTGGTGTTTCTGAGCGCGCGGTAGATGATCTCAAAAAAGAGATCATCAATCTAAAAGCTGCTTTGAGGAAAAAGCTCTGCCATCACCGTGGTACAGGTGGGAGACCCACCTTGCCCCCACTGAGGGATGAGGACTTGTTGATGGATTTGTTCAGTAAGGATTCACTTCAGATCCACCGTATTTCTGCTAAGTTATCTGCCATCCTCTCAGCAGGTGTGCTAATCCTGCCATAAGCTCCTGTAATGGTGGGGTATGCCTCCATCAACTTTAATGCTCTTTTGTCAGTAAACCTGGCTCACGCACTCCGCTAATTGTTTTTTTTGTTGTCACCATTAGTGCAAACGGGCCTTTTTCCTCGCTAATGGCTTGACATGCATACGGGCCCAGGTCTCTGGAGGAGGGGCAGCAGAGGGTTTCAGCAGGGCATGAGTCTCCTGCAGCTTCGAGGGACTAAAACAATGAAAGCACACCTGAAGCAGAAGGCAATGGACCTGCAGGTTTTACAGTGTACCTAAGAGGACCTGAAGCAGAAGGCCGTGGACCTGCAGGTTTTACAGTGTACCTTAGAGGACCTGAAGCAGAAGGCCGTGGACCTGACCTACAGGTTTTACAGTGTACCTTAGAGGACCTGAAGCAGAAGGCCGTGGACCTACAGGTTTTACAGTGTACCTTAGAGGACCTGAAGCAGAAGGCCGTGGACCTGACCTACAGGTTTTACAGTGTACCTTAGAGGACCTGAAGCAGAAGGCTGTGGACCTACAGGTTTTCCAGTGTACCTTTGAGGACCTGAAGCAGAAAGCCGTGGACCTGACCTATAGGTTTTACAGTGTACCTTAGAGGACCTGAAGCAGAAGGCCGTGGACCTGCAGGTTTTGCAGTGTACCTTAGAAGACCTGAAGCAGAAGGCCGTGGACCTGCAGGTTTTACAGTGTACCTTAGAGGACCTGAAGCAGAAGGCCGTGGACCTGACCTAGGGGTTTTACAGTGTACCTTAGAGGACCTGAAGCAGAAGGCCGTGGACCTGCAGGTTTTACAGTGTACCTTAGAAGACCTGAAGCAGAAGGCCGTGGACCTGCAGGTTTTACAGTGTACCTTAGAGGACCTGAAGCAGAAGGCCATGGACCTACAGGTTTTCCAGTGTACCTTAGAGGACCTGAAGCAGAAGGCCGTGGACCTGCAGGTTTTACAGTGTACCTTAGAGGACCTGAAGCAGAAGGCCGTGGACCTGACCTAGGGGTTTTACAGTGTACCTTAGAGGACCTGAAGCAGAAGGCCGTGGACCTGCAGGTTTTACAGTGTACCTTAGAGGACCTGAAGCAGAAGGCCATGGACCTGCAGGTTTAACAGTGTACCTTAGAGGACCTGAAGCAGAAGGCCGTGGACCTGCAGGTTTTACAGTGTACCTTAGAAGACCTGAAGCAGAAGGCCGTGGACCTGCAGGTTTTACAGTGTACCTTAGAGGACCTGAAGCAGAAGGCCGTGGACCTGACCTATAGGTTTTACAGTGTACCTTAGAGGACCTGAAGCAGAAGGCCGTGGACCTACAGGTTTTCCAGTGTACCTTTGAGGACCTGAAGCAGAAGGCAGTGGACCTGCAGGTTTTACAGTGTACCTTAGAGGACCTGAAGCAGAAGGCCGTGGACCTGCAGGTTTTACAGTGTACCTTAGAAGACCTGAAGCAGAAGGCCGTGGACCTAGGGGTTTTACAGTGTACCTTAGAGGACCTGAAGCAGAAGGCCGTGGACCTGCAGGTTTTACAGTGTACCTTAGAGGACCTGAAGCAGAAGGCCATGGACCTGCAGGTTTTACAGTGTACCTTAGAGGACCTGAAGCAGAAGGCCGTGGACCTGACCTAGGGGTTTTACAGTGTACCTTAGAGGACCTGAAGCAGAAGGCTGTGGACCTACAGGTTTTCCAGTGTACCTTTGAGGACCTGAAGCAGAAGGCCGTGGACCTGACCTATAGGTTTTACAGTGTACCTTAGAGGACCTGAAGCAGAAGGCCGTGGACCTGCAGGTTTTGCAGTGTACCTTAGAAGACCTGAAGCAGAAGGCCGTGGACCTGCAGGTTTTACAGTGTACCTTAGAGGACCTGAAGCAGAAGGCCGTGGACCTGACCTAGGGGTTTTACAGTGTACCTTAGAGGACCTGAAGCAGAAGGCCGTGGACCTGCAGGTTTTACAGTGTACCTTAGAAGACCTGAAGCAGAAGGCCGTGGACCTGCAGGTTTTACAGTGTACCTTAGAGGACCTGAAGCAGAAGGCCGTGGACCTACAGGTTTTCCAGTGTACCTTAGAGGACCTGAAGCAGAAGGCCGTGGACCTGCAGGTTTTACAGTGTACCTTAGAAGACCTGAAGCAGAAGGCCGTGGACCTGCAGGTTTTACAGTGTACCTTAGAGGACCTGAAGCAGAAGGCCGTGGACCTGACCTAGGGGTTTTACAGTGTACCTTAGAGGACCTGAAGCAGAAGGCCGTGGACCTGCAGGTTTTACAGTGTACCTTAGAGGACCTGAAGCAGAAGGCCGTGGACCTGCAGGTTTTACAGTGTACCTTAGAGGACCTGAAGCAGAAGGCCGTGGACCTGCAGGTTTTACAGTGTACCTTAGAAGACCTGAAGCAGAAGGCCGTGGACCTGCAGGTTTTACAGTGTACCTTAGAGGACCTGAAGCAGAAGGCGGTGGACCTACAGGTTTTAAAGTGTACCTTAGAGGACCTGAAGCAGAAGGCGGTGGACCTGACCTACAGGTTTTACAGTGTACCTTAGAGGACCTGAAGCAGAAGGCCGTGGACTTGATGTCGGCTCTCTCTTTGTCCTGCAGCTGCAGCGACTTGTCCTCCAACAGGCTGAGGTACTTTCCTGTGGTCACATGACGCAGTCTGAAGGGCTGCCCCCAACGAATGTGACTCCCACTCCACCTGCAGAGGCAAACATGCACAGGTGGGCAGGTCAACACACCTGGTCATGTATAATGATACTAACAATAAAAAGAGTAACATTTCATATAATAATAATAATAATAATAATAATGATAATGATAATGATAATGATGATAATAAAAATAATGTATTATTATCATTATTGTTATAAAAAATAAACATTTATATTACTATTACATTGTTTATATTACACCTTGGCTCAGATGGGCTTCACTGTGTGTTTTTTGAGTGTTTGTGTACACTGTTGTTTATTTGTTCTTGTGCCTGTGTGTGCATGTGTGTGTGTAAGTGTGTGTGTGTGTGTGTGCGTGTGTGTGCATGTGTGTGTGTGTGCACTCACACCACCCTCAGGGTCTCCAGCCTCCACAGAGATCTGGCGTGGCTGGACACGGCTCCGCCCTCGTAGTGCACCGTCCTGATGGAGGAGACAAAGATCATCAGCACCTTGATGGACCAGGAGCTCCTTGTTCTTCAAAGACCTGAACTCAGACCCAGACCACCATGAAGATCTCTACAGGGAGATCTGCAGGTTCTTGTGGACCACAAAGTCCTCTTTTCAGGGGGCAGCACCAAACTGCAGCTTCCTCTTCACCGTCTGGAAGAGGAAGTCAGAGTCACCAGATTGTCTGGATACAGCCCAGAGTGTAACCTGCCCCTCACCCAGTGACACCTGGGACAGGCTCCTGACCCTCAGAGGAGGTCTGGATACAGGACTGGTTGCTCAAAGTCCCTTGAATCTAAACTACCAAGACCCCATAGCCTCAGAGGTCCAGCTGACACTGAGGTCAGTACAGGATGGGGCCCAAGCACTGTGGCGGGTCAGCTGGTCTCAGGGCAGTCCAGGACCCTGATGTGGACCCTGATCTGGACCCAGACCAGGACTCTGATGTGGACCTGATCTGGACCCAGACCAGGACCCTGATGTGGACCCTGATCTGGACCCTGTCCAGGACCCTGATGTGGACCCTGATCTGGACCCAGACCAGGACCCTGATGTGGACCCTGATCTGGACCCAGACCAGGACCCTGATGTGGACCCTGATCCAGTCTTCTGGCTCCTGTTTGGTGAGTTTGATTAATGAAGTTTGGTTTCAGTTTAAAGCTTCTGCAGAGTCTGCTGTGGTCTGATGGGACAGTGAGACCTTCTACCTCTCCAGGTGTAACCGGAGCTCCTCACCTTCTCTGCTCGTCCCCGTGCTCTCCTGATGGGACCGTCAGACACTCGTCCATGTGACCGTGAAGGAGGCGCAGGACGTCCCCGCCTATGAGGAAACCTACAGAGAGGCGATGGAGAGGAAGGGATTTAAAAACCACGGAGAGGTGAGAGGGAGGAGAGTCAGAAGAAGAGGCTGAGGAGGATTCATCATCTCTCCTCTCTGAAGAACATCACTTCAGGTTCAGAAGGACCTGCAGAGCACCTGTGCTCTCTCATTACGTCACTCTAAGCATCATGGGTATTGTAGTCTTGACAGCCTGACAGCAGCAGGATCTTTGATGCTGAAGGTTATTTTTAGAAAGTTTTGATTGGAGGTTTTTCAAAAACTAAAAATAAGTCCACCTGTGTAGTCTGATGACACTATTTTCCCACAATGCACTGCAGAGAGGAAGCTGATGAGCTACTTAGATCTCCAGGATTTAAAAATAAACTGAACAAAGCTGAAGCAGAGAAGATAAACTATTCATGAATTACAGGAGAGCTGTTTGAGAGGCTGACGTCAAAGTCCTGGAAACTTCCGAGTCTGTAAGATCTTTACATGAGCAGCCACAAAGTGGACGCCATCGTCAGGCGAAACGTTCACAGTCAGCAGGTTAACCATCAACATGAAGGATGAGCTGTGACGAAGAGGAATCATCCAGTATTTAATCATCCAGCATTCAATAATTAAATATGCAATCATCGAATACTAAAGGGGATATATTATGCAAAAAAACACTTTTTTAAGGCTTTTGAACACATTTTTGGGGATTTGGTCTTCCCCCCAGCCCACATCACGTTATAGTAAACAACAAACCTGTATTTAACAGGCTGCATACATGTAAACTCATGATATTTGGCGAGCTGTTGAGTCTGTGGATATATTGTTATGTAACAAGCATTTTGAGTTATATAAGTCTACCTGTACCTGAGTGTCCCCACCACCTGGCTCAAGAAATTTCTGCACAAAGTGCCACCATTGTTGATTTGCCAGGGGCAAGAGATCAGCGTACACCAAGTGTAGACCCAAAACCAATCACTGCTCAGTTGTTTGCTATAAACAGTCACATTTATCTGCATATATCGGCTACCAGCCTCAGAGGACCAAAGGGCCCAGTGGGTTGATTTTGTTTTTGAAGAGAATGAGCAGCTACAGTCGGCACAACATCAAGTCTTCCATTTTGGCCAGGAAACTGCCGTATTTAACCCTCTTTCTCACCATCCTCCAGAATTAGTATTCTCCCATACATCTCCAAACTGAACTCCGTCTGTTTGTGTGTAAGACATCAGACGACTGAAACAGACTAAATTAATTTAGGGTTAAAGGCTAAAGGCTTAAAGGGGCAGCAGCTGCTATAACTACATTACTGTAAAAAAGGGGCGGAGTCGCAGAGGATCAGAGGACAGAGGACAGGATTATTCAGAGGGAGACATGAATGAAAATGTTCTCCTCTGACATACCAGCAGGTGAAGCTACTGTGCTCTGCATTCATCACATTAAAGCACCTATAAGCACATCTACTTGGACTGGCAGTCACCTGGAGCTCTGCTGCAGGTCAATCACAGGGCTGACAGTCCAGGTCGTTCTGACCTGCAGTCACATTTTTGGACGTGTGCATGTAGGCTCAGGGCACCTAGGGTGGTGGCTGTGGAGCAGCTCTGAAGCAGAAGCTCAGACCGGTCATCAGATCAGGAGATCAGACTCTACCGCTGAAGGACAGCAGCTGGCTCACATCTGAGGGTACTCCCCCCCCCCACAGAGGACAGGTGAGAGCAGGGGCCGTGCAGCAGGGGGGTCTCAGGCTGGAATCAAACCCTCTCCAACATACCAGCACCTCATGGTTTTTCACTTTTATCAGTAATGTCTAACGTCACACCTATGAACTGTTTCATATATCTGTGGGATGTAGTTCAGGGGACAGTAAGAATTAGGGGTGAGGCCCATGTCCATGTTTAAATGATCAGAGGTCAGGTCAGAGGTCACCTGTCTGGTGTGATGTCATTATTACCGGATGTTCATGTCCATGTGCGTCTCTAATTTTAAGTTCCCCCGGGAAACATCCCATTTAAAGTGATTTGAGAGGCAGAAGTTTTTGGGAGATTCAGGACACCAACAGGTGTGCAGAGCAGTCTGAGCGCTAAAGGGTCAGTTCTGTCTGCTGGACTGAGCCAAGTGATCCAGATCTCCAAAGAACCAGAAACCATCTCCCCATGAGCAGGCCAGCAGGGCGGGGCCACATGGATGAGTACGCTTTAGGTTTATGACGGGATACAGAGACTGGACTGACACATGGCTGTGGAGTCTGCCCTGCTGGACCACACAGAGATCATCCAGACCTCCACCTGTAGGCTCAGGCTCAGACACTTGACTTAGTACCTATTCAAAGGTCCACACAGCTTTAGGCCATCACCTTTAAGGTCATCACCTTTAAGGTCATCACCTTTAAGGGCATCACCTTCAGGGCAGCATGACAGTGACCTCCTGAACTCAAAGCTTTTAGATGAAGTTCACAAACACGTGAAGATAAACATGGTAAACATTAAAAGGAACCAAAACACGTCAGGCACTGCAGGAACAGGAAGGGCCTTAGGGACAGACAGGTAAGGACACAGACAGGCTTTGCTCACCTTGAGCGACCTCACTCCCTGAACAGATGGGAGCTACACTCCACAGAGTCTGCTGGAAGGCTGCGTCCACATGAAGGGAGGTGTTCCCGTAGGACAGGTGCTGAAGACACAGAGACATCATCACCATTATTAACATCATCATCATCATCATCATCACCATCACCATCACCATCACCATCACCATCACCATCATCATCATCATCACCACCATCATCATCACTATCATCATTATTAACATCATCATCATCATTACCATCATCACCATCACCATCATCATCATTATTAACATCATCATCATCATCACCATCATCACCATCATCATCATCATCATCACTATCATCACCATCATCATCATCATCACTATCATCATTATTAACATCATCATTATTACCTTCATCATCATCACCATCATTGTCATCATAATTTTTGCCATCATTATCATTAGCAGTAATTATCCAGTAGGAGGCCTGTACCTGTTTGCTTGGTTAAATCCAGTTGGTGACTTTTTTGGCCAGTGTATTTGTAGTACGTAAAAACAAGCCAGCCTCTGGTTTACAAACATAAAAACCTTTAAAACTGAAGTGCTCTGAGAGAACATTTCACTCTGATGACAGGTCACCAAAACACCTGGATCCGCATCCAGACCACCAACATCTGACCACAACTCATTCAGAAATCTCTCAAAAACATGACCTCCACCACAGAGGTCATCACAGGCCAATAGCTTCAGAGTCAGTCCTGTAACCAACATGTGACATCATGGTGGGCGTGTCCTGCAGGTGTTACTGACCAGGTATCTCTCTGAGGAGACGCTGACCAGGATGAGATCATCTCCCACTCGGACCTTCTCCCCCTCTGAGCGCTGCTTTGAGGCAGGATGAATGGTCCACCAGCATGCCTCACCTACGCAGACAAGAGCGAGAAGACAACAGAGGACACATGAAGGTCAGGGATCACAGCAGACCTCCTCCTGTCAGCATTCAGTAATTAAACAGCATGATCCAAGATTTAGCCTGGTTCAGTATATCCCAGTGATTAGCCTGGTTTAATATAGTTCAGTGTTTAATTTAGTTTTATGTATTTGATCAAATGTTTAGCCAGACACCATCATTGGAGAGCGTATTGAGACAGCTGCAACATATGTGATCCAGTTTTTGCCAAATGCTTTTATTAAGGCCAGGTTTTAGACTAGTCCCATGTTTTTAATACCAGACTTTGGCCTGGTTTCATATACTTGATCCACAGTTTAGCCTTGTCTTTTTAATGAAAACTAGCTTTTAGCCTGTCTCCATATAATTAATACCAGAATTTAGCCTGGTCCCATACATCTGGGCCAGTATTTGGCCTTGTCCCATATTTCTGATGTCGTGTATAACTCTTATGAATAAATCCAGTATATATCCTGGTTCTCTGCTGCAGCCATTCATCACTGTAACATAATGGGGTCAGAATCAGACAGAGGACAGGTAAAGGAGAACCTGCAGAGAAAGTGTTTTTTTTTCTTCAGACACAAACAACTTGGACATAATAGTGCAGTGCATAGTGCAGACAACAAATATGATTTCTGAGATCACAAAGAACACCCAGGAGGTCATTTTAACAGCTTTCCTCCTTTAATATTTAATATTAATCATCCAAGAGTTGTCATAGAGATAAGAAGTAAACAGATGAGGTAGGCAGAGCTTAGAGCAAATCCTTACATAATGTATTATTAATATTAATTTGATGGAGAGCCTCCTGATGGCAGATTTACACTCTTTAATATTCTGAAATAATTGTTAAAACATCAATCATAAAATAAACAATGACAGAATGTTTGATCAAATGTCAGAAACAGTTTGATTATTTTAATATTAGATCATGAGGATTCCGGCACGTGTTAGTATTTAGAAACCAGTGAGACTAACCCGTGGTGTCGTCCTGCAGTCCAACATCGAAGGCCAGTTTGTCTGTGGACGATCGAGATGTGGAGAGACAGCAGAGGTACTGAGGAAAGAGAGAGTCAATGATCATTAAAACTGATCAATCACATCAACTTTTGCTTAAATATTATATCATCAATGATCAATCACATCATCAATCACTTAAGTATTATATCATTAATGATCAATCACATCATCTATAACTTAAATATTATATCATTAATGTTCAATCACATCATCTATATCTTAAATATATCATCAATGATCAATCACATCATCTATCACTTAAATATTATATCATCAATGATCAATCACATCATCTATCACTTAAATATTATATCATCAATGATCAATCACATCATCTATCACTTAAATATTATATCATCAATGATCAATCATATCATTGATCACCAAAATATTATATCATCAATGATCAATCACATTATCGATCACTTAAATATTATATCATCAATGATCAATCACATCATCTATCACTTAAATATTATATCATCAATGTTCAATCACATCATCTATCACTTAAATATTATATCATCAATGATCAATCACATCATCTATCACTTAAATATTATATCATCAATGATCAATCACATCATCTATAACTTAAATATTATACCATCAATGATCAATCACATCATCTATCACTTAAATATTATACCATCAATGATCAATCACATCATCTATAACTTAAATATTATATCATCAATGTTCAATCACATCATCTATAACTTAAATATATCATCAATGATCAATCACACCTTCTATCACTTTAATATTATATCATCAATGATCAATCACATCATCTATCACTTAAATATTATATCATCAATGATCAATCACATCATCTATCACTTAAATATTATATCATCAATGATCAATCATATCATTTATCACTTAAATATTATATCATCAATGATCAATCACATTATCGATCACTTAAATATTATATCATCAATGATCAATCACATCATCTATCACTTAAATATTATATCATCAATGTTCAATCACATCATCTATCACTTAAATATTATATCATCAATGATCAATTACATCATCTATCACTTAAATATTATATCATCAATGATCAATCACATCATCTATCACTTAAATATTATACCATCAATGATCAATCACATCATCTATCACTTAAATATTATACCATCAATGATCAATCACATCATCTATAACTTAAATATTATATCATCAATGATCAATCACATCATCTATCACTTAAATATATCATCAATGATCAATCACACCTTCTATCACTTTAATATTATACCATCAATGATCAATCACATCATCTATCACCAAAATATTATATCATCAATGATCAATCACATTATCGATCACTTAAATATTATATCATCAATGATCAATCACATCATCTATCACTTAAATATTATATCATCAATGTTCAATCACATCATCTATCACTTAAATATTATATCATCAATGATCAATCACATCATCTATCACTTAAATATTATATCATCAATGATCAATCACATCATCTATCACTTAAATATTATACCATCAATGATCAATCACATCATCTATCACTTAAATATTATACCATCAATGATCAATCACATCATCTATCACTTAAATATTATATCATCAATGATCAATCACATCATCTATCACTTAAATATATCATCAATGATCAATCACACCTTCTATCACTTTAATATTATATCATCAATGATCAATCACATCATCTATCACTTAATTATTATATCATCAATGATCAATCACATCATCTATCACTTAAATACTATACCATCAATGATCAATCACATCATCTATAACTTAAATATTACATCATCAATGTTCAATCACATCATCTATAACTTAAATATTATATCATCAATGATCAATCACATCATCTATATCTTAAATATTATATCATCAATGATCAATCACATCATCTATCACTTAAATATATCATCAATGATCAATCACACCTTCTATCACTTTAATATTATATCATCAATGATCAAAAACATCATCTATCACTTAAATATGATATCATCAATGATCAATCACATCATCTATCACTTAAATATTATATCATCAATGATCAATCACATCATCTATCACTTAAATATTATATCATCAATGATCAATCACACCATCCACCACTTTAATATTTGATAATCAATGTTTTATCACATCACCTATCACTTTAGTTTGAGAAAATCAACAAGCTATCACATCATCGATGACTTTAACCCTTGAGGCACCCAAAACATGAATACATTGTACCAAAATGATTCCTCTAATAAAAGTGTCAATAAAATGTCAAGTTTCTGTATCTTTTTTTTTACTTTTACTGCATCAAATCTTCTCTACAACTCCTGACTGAACCTTAGATTTAAAGTTTTTTTTATTGTTTTTATTTATGCTTTATTTGTTTTTATGCCCTTTTTGTCATTAAAAAAAATCAGATTTTTCAATGGGGGAAAACCTAAAATATAATTTTATTTGAAAAGTAAAGTGCAAAGTGGAGAATTTGGGGTGAGGTTATTACAGCCTTGACTTACAGTTTTGACCAAAACTGAATTTGATGCATTATTTGTTTTTAGAGCAATCAGAAAATATTAAGAAAATAGCACTAAAGTCCCTCATGTACCAAACAGTTCCTCTCATTAAAGTGTAATAAAAATGTTTAATCCTAATTTTTCTTTCACTGCATCGGATCATTTCAATAACTCCTGACCTACCCATAAAAAAGAAAGGTATTTTTATATATTTTTTAAATGTAATACATGTTTTTACACCTTTTTTTGTTATTAAAAAAAAAATCACTAACTTTTCTATCGAGAAAAGCATAAATTTTTGGGGGGTTAAATAAGATGCCAGGTGGAATATTTGGGGTGAAGCTATTTCAGCATTGAAGTAGTCAGTATTTGATAACAAAAATTATTTTAATGCAATTTTTTGGAGAATTAGAGTTAATTCAAAAATAAATAATAAAATTCCTTGTGTATCTTTTTGATTCCTCACATAAAAGTGTAATAAAATGTAATTTTTTTTTTTTTTTTACTTTCACTGTGTCAAATCTTTTCAGCTTTTGAACTAGGCACAAAGATAAAGTTTATATTTTTGTCTCTTCTTTTGTATGTTTGTATGCCCTTTTTGTTATAAGGATGGAGGTAAAACCTGCCTCGGTCCCTCCCACGGCCCAGTGGCAGAGAGGAAGCAGAGAAGGTGTGACTGTTTAACACAGCCGTAAGAGCGTAACCTTCACCAATCAAATGAACGCCTCTCTTTGCCTTTAAATGCACTGCAGGCAAGACGCAGTGACAATTTCACCTGACAATGGACAACGACAGCAGCAGCAGCTCCAGTTGGCCAAACTTCTCCAAGCAGGAAACTGATGTGCTAGTCCAGGAGGTCCAAGCTTGCAGTAACAGAATATAGGGTAAAGGGCAATAAAGGGTAATGAGAACACAGCTCCACGGGCTGATGACGCAAAAACAGCTGAGAGGAAGTTACTAATATTGTCAATCAAGTTTGCCCAGATATTCTGAGAACGGCTGCCCAATGTTATAAATGGTTTTAAAAATGTAAGGAGGGCCAAAAGAAAGCTGTCAGATCAGAGAAGGCACACGGTGGCCACTGGGGGTGCCCCTCCACCAGCCTCACGACGAGTTCAGCAGAGGACAGTGTGTCCTCCATCCTCTCCATGATTAACACCGAGGGCTTTGGTGGGGTTGAAGTTGGGATTACGGTTAGGGCAAAAATATTTTTCTACTAAAACACAGTGCGCTTTGCCTGCACCGAGAATAGACCAGGTTGGAGCTGGCGAGCTTTTAGCACACGTTCCACAAAGATTTTTGGCATGAAATTGTCACTGCGCCAGCCTGAATCTGTCAGCATCTCCCCCTGGTGCGCCGCCACACCCATCTCCGCGCAGCTGGTCGACCAAATTGCCAAATTGGGTGCACACAACAGTGCGCCAGACCGAATCACCACTGTGCGGGGCGCACCAGTCTCTGCGCCTCCTGTGCTGCACCAGGAAATTAGAGCCCCATGGGCTGCTGCTGCACCTGCTGTCTTTGTGAAATTAAATGTTGCTGTGCCTCACTCGCAGTACATTTAAAGGTAAGGAGAGGCGTTCATTTAAATGGTGAAGACAACACTCGGCCATGATAAACCCACTCACACCGTCTCTCATCCCTTTTTGCCACTTATGCCAGTAATGGGGAAAACCTAAAATATAATTTTATTTGAAAAGTAAAGTGCAAAGTGGAGAATTTGGGGTGAGGTTGGTTACAGTCTTGACTTACAGTTTTGACCATGGACAGAGCCTGACCAATCTGACCTTTGATGACTTGAACTTGGAACACACACACTCTAACACACAAACACCCACACTTACACACAAACACACAAACACACACTCACAGACACCCACAGTTACACACAAACGTACACTCACAGACACCCACACTTACACACACTCACACACATCACCTCAAAACTTCATTTTTTTGGTCACCTTTTCAATGCCATGCATTTTGCTAGGTAAAGGATCCAGACCTTCACTGAAACGTTATGTAATACAGTTATGCCCCCTGGTGGTTTTAGGGGATTCATTACACCTTAAACCTGTTTTCCTTTTATTATAAATGAGACTTAGATTTATTAGGTATTCATGGGAAATGAATTTAGAATATCAGGTTAACAGTATATAAATATGTGGTTATATGGGAATGTCTGCTATACAACTCACAGTAGTGGAATCATGGAAATAAAAAAAGGGAGAAAAAGAAACCAAGTATCATATAATTTGCATTTAAACTTACCGAGATATTGACATTAAAGAAAGGAACAATTTGGTTCCCAAGGTGCCTCAAGGGTTATTGTAATAAAATCAATAATCAATCACATATTCATGATTTAATATTAGATAATCAAAGATCAATCACATCTCTTTTGATTCAGATGAACAGCAGAGTTTGCTCACCATCCCGCTGTAGGAGTGCCGGAGCAGCACGGCGTGTCCATACAGGAGGGTCCGATGGCTGCCTCCCTGAGCCGTCTGACAGAAAAACAGACACAGACGGGTCATGACCAATAAATCATCTGGGATCAATCCTCCAGGATCAATCATCCAGGATCAATCATCCAGGATCAATCATCCTGGATCAATCATCAGGATCAATCCTCCAGGATCAATCATCCAGGATCAATCATCCAGGATCAATCATCCTGGATCAATCATCAGGATCAATCCTCCAGGATCAATCCTCCAGGATCAATCATCCAGGATCAATCATCCAGGATCAATCATCCAGGATCAATCATCCAGGATCAATCCTCCAAGATCTATCATCCAGGATCAATCATCCAGAATCAATCCTCCAGGATCAATCACCCAGGATCTATCATCCTGGATCAATCATCCTGGATCAATCATCCAGGATCAATCATCCAGGATCAGTCCTCCAGGATGAATCCTCCAGGATCTATCATCCAGGATCAATCTTCCAGGATCAGTCATCCAGGATCAATCATCCAGGATCTATCATCCAGGATCCATCATTCAGGATCAGTCCTCCAGGATCAATCCTCCAGGATCAGTCCTCCAGGATCAATCCTCCAGGATCAATCCTCCAGGATCAAACCTCCAGGATCAGTCCTTCAGGATCAATCCTCCAGGATCAATCCTCCAGGATCAATCATAGGTCATAGGGCAGAGGTCATTCATTAGTAACCACAGTGGATGGACAGTCACTGAGACAGGGTCACAGCACCAGCAGTCAGAAAGGAAAACACTGAGGAACAGATCGACCAAACAGACAGAGAGAGCCACAGCCTGTGAGGATCACATCGATCAATACTGACCTTTGACCCCACATCTAAAATCATAGACCTGTCCCTCGAAGGTGTTCAACCTCTCACTCACACCCATTCACCCTCACAATAAAACACACTTTCTAATTCACCCTTACAATAGCACTAACTATCCCACATTACACCCATTCACCCTCACATTAACACTAATTCACAATCACATTTACCTCACATTACCACACATTCAGCCCAACATTAACACTCATTCACCCTCACAATCACTGTCTCATTTACCCTCACATTCACCCTCTTCTTTACTCTCCTATTTACACCCCTTCACCCTCACATTCCCCCCTCATTTACCCTCTTCTTTACCCTCTCATTCCCACCCCTTCACTCTCATCTTCATATCAATTCACCCTCACAATCACCCTCTCATTTCCACTCCCCTTAGCACCCATTCACCCTCACATTCACCCCACATTCACCCTGTTCTTACCCTCTCTTTCACACCCATTCACCCTCACATTACCACACATTCAACCTATCATTACCACCCATTCACCCTCACATTACCACACATTTAGCCTAACATTAACACTCATTCACTCTCACATTCACCTTCTCATTTACCCTCTTCTTTAGCCTCGCTTTCACACCAATCACCCTCACATCCACCCTCTTCTTCACACCTATTCACCCTCACCTTTGCACCCATCCACCCCCACAATCACCCTCTGATGTTGCAGTGTCAGTATCAGCCAACATGGCCTTGCTTTTTCATTCTCATTTATGACATTGACAGCAGGGGGGATTCTGGGGTACAGGGTCTGACCCAGGGACACATCAGATCTGGACTCAAACCCTTGACCTCCTGGCTGATTGTGGATCACGTCATTAGACAACGCCCTAAAGCGTGTAAACTCAGGCTGAGACCAAACTGAACACAAAGTGAGTGTCAGGCTTGAACAGTGGACCAGAGGGTGGCCGGTTCAGATACAGACCAGGCCCTGCTCCGGGTTGGTCTGTAGCTGCAGAGGTGCAGGCTGACATCCTGGGGCACCCTGCTGAGGGGGTCGCGTCCTTCACCTGCAGGTTTAGTCTGTGAGCTGGTGTGAGCGGTTTGAATCCAGCAGCAGACTGAGGCGTGTAGCCCTCTGTCTGATGATTATTAAATCATCTGGAGCAAAACCCACGGCCACAGAAGGAGTGTTAGCGGCTGTTCTCGCTCCCCTCAGCAACGTAAACACAGATGAACATAAAACACAAACATTCATCAGCCGTTTACCCTCATTAAATATTAAAGTCAATAAAAACTTTACATCAGATCAGTGCAGACTGACCTCAGACCGCCACAGAGGGGTTTGTAGCCTACAGCAGGGGTTCTCAACTGGGGGATCTGGACCCAAAGCTGGGTCTGGTAGCTGTTATCTGTGGGTCATGAATAACTGCCTGGTATGAAGTCGATGATGTAAAGGAGCCAAGTCTGACCCTTACTGTGATGGATGTCACAGCACAGTGAAGTCCTGATGAAGACTGTTCCTGTTCTCAGGAAATATGACGACTCAGCGTAAATGTCAGCGTCCTTCTTTTTAAAGGGGAGGACTTATTTTGTTGGATCTTGTGGGGGGTGCCAGTCCTCTTTTTTGACTAACCTCAGATCAACCTACGAGCAGACTGTAAGGTCTGCCCCTAATCCCC
Source organism: Scarus forsteni (assembly GCA_036419115.1). Taxonomy (NCBI): domain Eukaryota; kingdom Metazoa; phylum Chordata; class Actinopteri; order Labriformes; family Labridae; genus Scarus; species Scarus forsteni. The sequence goes on from JAZDUH010000386.1 coordinate 13,122,703, forward strand.
ATGACGGTCTGAGACAAGACTTAGGCTGTGTCCAAAATGGCATACTAACTAACTACATACTCGTGTATATACTGTATACTACATACTATAAGTATGATTAGAATGCCAACCATTCACACTGTAGTATACTACTAAGTTTCCCATGATGCATTTCAAACCTCCGACGACAAAAATCAGAAGCACTCCAGGCTATCAAATATCTCTGTTGATTCGCCACATTTGAAAGTTCAGAGAGCATTTTAGGTGAGAAAGTCACCACGTAGAATACCAAAACATGGTCATTTGAGCCGTAAAATGCACAGATACAAATTTCATTTCAGCATTTCAGACATTCTGTTATGCGTGCCATTATGCTATCAAAGAAACTTCCGGTCGGCTCCAAAACAAGAGCCCAATTTACAAAAGCACTAAAGAACTAAAAGGAGATAATAAAAGATGCTTTTACTTTGAAAATGTGAAGCTTGCTAGTGGCTGATTTTTAGCTGAATGCCGGTCGGTCATAATCATGGATGTATTATAAGAACTGGATAGCGTGGCTCCGCCTTCCGCCATGTAACGGACTTGAAGCCAAAATATCCCTCGTCAGGGCGCCGCCATTGTGCAACCAGTAGAGAATTTGGGCCATAATCCGGACGCAGCTGTCGTAAACGGTCGCAACACGCCTCAGCATACGCCGTACACAATCATTGTGAAACTGCCGTAAACCGTGGTTATTTTTAAACTCTAATAACTAATAAAAAAGAAACTTTTCAGACAAAAGAGGACTTGGAGAAGACGCAGCCCAATAATACTTTAATGTCACCACAGCATACGGATGGGAGAAATATTTCTACGAGGTGTATTAATTTTTTGAAGTTTCACTTCTGCCCGTCCAGATGAATGGGGGAGACGGAAATTTGACCTATACTGCAGCCAGTCACCAGGGGGAGCAGTTTTCGTGGAGGCTTCAATTTGAGGCCAGCATCACGGCGTCCATGTTTTTTACAGTCTATGGTCATAATGCATGGCACAATGCATTATGGGACTCGCAATGCATTATGGGGCGCTTGAGTGTGACTATAATGACTATAGCGAGAATCGAGGGTTGCCTCTTTTCTCCGCAGCGTGTTTTCGCCCCTTCACCTTGGCCCTCAAAAGGGAAAGGGCCAAGGGGCAGAACTGGGATTCATCCTGAAACCCGGCCCTGTGCAGTCAGAGGATGTCAAGACTTCTCTAACGAACCAGGAAGCAGACGTCTTTATTGTGCCTGCCCACCCTCTCGCCTCTCCACACGTGTTTGATGAAGATTTGCTCCAAGTCCTCATCAGGTGCTACTCCACGCCTCCAAACCCAACAGGAAGTCAGACATGGAGACGGATGGAGCAGCAGGAGAATCTGCTGCAGGTCTCTGATGGAGTAAAAACCAGCAGAAACAAAGATGGAGGTGGTGGTCCATGGTGCTTCTCTGTCTCGTTCTGAGGATGTTCATGACCATAAAAACCATCAAACACGCTGAGGGTGACCACGACACACACATCAACACACAGACATCAGGTGTTAACACCTACCCAGATTTCCACATCTACATGCTGTGTGGAAATGAGAGAGAAAGCAGAGTGAGTCTGAGGCATCCAGCACCACAGGAACATCCAAATAAAACACACAAAAAGACACAAAAATATAAAATGGAACAGGTAAAAACAGATAAAACTGACAAATCAGATGAAATAAAATAGATAAAAACATAAAGATAGATCAAACCTGAGCATAATAAAAAGATTAAAAAGTAAAACAGAAGAAACATAATTAACAAAAATGTAAAACAAAAATGGACAGAACAGATACATTAAACAAATAAATTCAGGTAAACAGATGAAAAGGACAAAATTAATTAAAAATGATTAAAAAAATGAAAAAACAGGTAAAACAAAAAGAAAACTAAACAAATAAGCATAAAACTAAAAAGGTTAAAAAAAAATACATATAAAAAATGAATAAAAAGATAAAGATTAATACAAAACTAATTAGAAACAAATATAAACAGATTAATTAACCTGAATAAATATGTGAGATAAATGAAACAAAATGTTTAAACAGATAAAAAGATCAATAAATAACAAATAAAATGTCTAAATAAACTAAAAGAATCAAATAAGACACTTAAGTCTGACAAGATTAATAAAACAATAAAAGAAAAAGACTTAATAAAAAGGTTCATAGAAAGGTTCATAAATAATCAAATGAACACAGAGAAATAAAACTGAATTTACAACATCAGATTAAAACTAATAACTTAAACAGACAAGTAAAAAATGATTAAAGGACCAAAACTCATTCAGGAGGGGTGACAGTTTATTTCCCACAACTTTATACAAGACATAAATCAGCTGAATGAGGAAGTTTATTAATTATTTTTTCATGGGCCTCTTTAGCCTAGCTTTGCAGTAATTTAGAATAAGGGTGAAAATGGCTAGATGAACACATTATCAGCCTGTTTTTTTATTTTAGAATAATAAACTATACATGAATTGATATTTAAACAGCAGCCTGGAGCAGCTGCACAGTAATATCCTGTTAATAAAAGCATTTGGTCATCATCAGATCGCCGTTTCCTCCGTGTCCATGGCACCCAGTTTTTTCAGAGTACAGTATATTATTACATTTTGATGATATATGCTGCATACAGTCATCAATATGTCTCCAAGGGATCTGTAGAATACAGCCCACTCCCACCTGACACAGACAAAGGGCTCCTGCAGACCTGTAAAAGTCTCTTAAACATCTTCATGTCTTACAGTCTAACTTTGTCTCCACCTTTATGGTCTGATGTCTTGAAGGTCTTCTCTTTACCTCCAGGAGGTCTGGAACTTCTCTCATAGGTAAGTGGACTCAGTTCAGGCTGAAGTTTCTCCTTGTCTGGGTTTCTAATAATGAATAATGGTCATTTTAAATTTGTAATTAAGGGTAAAAACCTTAATAACTGAGGCCAGAATGTAGAGCGTGTGGGGTTTGAATCAGGCTGAGGAAGAAGACAGGCCAGGCTGAGTAAATCTGCTCTGTTAGACAGACAATGATTTAAATATTTCATATTTAGACTCTGAAAAAGTCCAAAAGGGTCCAAATTAGGTGACGTCTAAGCTGAATGACCAGCTTCAGTTACTGAGCCAAGCCAAATGATCCAGATCCCTAAGAACAGGCTTAGTCCATCACCAGCAGCTGGAACCTGAATCTTCATCAAACTGTATAAATATGTCTCTTAAAACACAAGAATATATTCATTTATGTTTCTGATACCAAGATTCAACTAAAAAGTATTGAAAAATACACCACTGGCCAAACCTCCAATGAGACAGCACATTCTGAAGTCGTCTGACCCTGGATCAAACCGTTAATCAGTCTAAACTAATTCAGGCTTAAGCATTTCTAAAACTCCACCAGCCCAAGAATGAAGGGCCTCCAACAGACCCTCCATCAACAGGCTGCAGTGTATAACTTTATATTTTATATATGACTGTTTTCAATATAACTTTGTATTTAATATATGACTGTTATAAGGAAATAACTTTATATTTTAAATATTAATGTTTTCAATATATAACTTTATAATAAATATATAACTGTTATACGGATATAACTTTATATTTTGAATATTACTGTTTTCAATATATAACTTTATAATAAATATATAACTGTTAGACGGATATAACTTTATATTTTAAATATTAATGTTTTCAAAATATAACTTTATAATAAACATATAACTGTTTATACGGATATAACTTCATATTTTATATTTGACTATTTTCAGTAAATAACTTGATATTAAAAATAAAGCTGTTTTCACTATGTAATTTTATAATTTATATATGACTGTTTTCTATTTATATGTCCCTCCCTGAGCCACCGCCTTATCATGGTGGAGGGGTTTGCGTGCTCCACTGACCCCAGGAGCTACAGTGTCTGGGGCTTTACGCCACTGGTAGGATCAGCCTAGGCAAACAGGTCCTGGGGGAGAGGCCACAAGACCACGATGGGAAGACAAAACAAAGGCTCCCAGGTCACCTTACCGTACTTAGGTTACCCACCCTGGAGCCAGACCTGGGGATGGGGTTTGACAGCGAGTGTCTGTTGGCTGGGCTCAGCCTGAAAAGGCAACGTGGGACCGCCCTCCCAAAGGCTCACAACCCACAGAATGGGTGGGGAAGGGCCAAAGTGGTCGGGTGCAGTGTGAGCTGGGTGCCAGCCAAAGGCGGGGACCCTTGCTGTCCGGCTGCAGCGGGTATAGCTCGAGGGACGTGGAACATCACCTCTGTGTCGGGGAAGGAGCCGGAGCTGGTGCACTAGGTTGAGCGGTTCCAACTAGATATAGTCAGACTCACCTCGATGCATAGCCTTGGCTCTGGGACTAGTCCTTTTGGGAGGGGCTGGACTCTCTTCCAATCCGGAGTTTCCGATGGTGAGAGGCGCCGGGCAGGGTGGCAGTTCTTGTTTCTTCTAGGCTTGGGGCCAGTACATCGGGGGTTACCCCAGTAGACGAGAGGGTAGAGTCCCTCTGCCCCTAGAGTGCTGGATGTCTGGCAGAGTCTCCCGTCAGAGAGAGTTTTAACTCCCACCTCCGGGCGGAGTTTGACCATGTGGCGGGGGAGGCAGGGGACGTTGAGTCTGAGTGGGCCTTGTTCTGGGCCTCTACCGTCAAGGTGGCTGATCAGAGCTGTGGCTGTAAGGTGATTGATGCCTATTGTGGCAGCAAAATCTGAACCTGCTGGTGGACACCAGAGGTGAGGGATGCCATCAAGCTGAAGAAGGAGTCCTATCAGTTTGGCCAGTGGGACCCCAGAGGCAGCCGACAGGTACCGGCTGGCCATGCAAAATAAAGCTTCTGTGGTTGCTGAGGCAAAACCCTGGAAATGGGAGGAGTTTGGCGAGGCCATGGAGAACGACTTCCATTTGGTTTCTGTAGATTCAGGTGTCTCAGGAGGGGAGCCAGATGAGGTGGCTCAGGCATCTGGTCAGGCTGCCTCCTGGATGCCTCCCTGGTGAGGTGTTCTGACACATCCCACCAGCAGGTGGCCCCGGGGAAGATCCAGGACACATTGGAGGGACTAGGTCTCTCAGCTGGCCTGGGAACGCCTCGGGAAGAGCTGGACCGGGTGGCCGGGGAGAGGGAAGTCCGGGCTTCCCTGCTGAGGCTGCTGCCCCCGTGACCCGACCACGGATAAGCGGGAGAAGACGATGGATGTTTTCTGCATATACCTTTACATTTCATATGTGACTGTTTTTAATTCTATTACAGAAGTTCACATTCCACATCAGGGAAGGACGACTGATCACAGATTTGTTGTTCTTCAATTAATCAATCAAACTTTATTTATATTTTCATACAATACATGTAACTCAAAGTGATGAAAGAGGCCCAAATGATGAAGATGAAATGGAAAAAAAAATAAAATAAACAAGGAGATCAGATTAAAATAATACATCTGTCATCAATATGATCAATATTATGATCATTATTATTATCATTATTATCAGTATGAGTAGTAGTAGTAGTAGTAGTAGTTCGGGGCTCGGACTTTGCAACGAGCCACATGTGTTCTTCCGTGCGTTTATTTGGGGCTCAGGCTTTGCAACGAGCCACTCTCCCCATAGCAAAGCAATGGGGAGAGTGGCTCGTGGCTATGCTCTTTCGCGCGTTTAATTATTTATTTGGGGCTCGGGCTTTGCAACGAGCCACTCTCCCCATAGCAAAGCTATGGAGAGAGTGGCTCGTGGCGAAGCCACGAGCCACATATGCTCTTCCGCGCGTTTATTTATTTATTTGGGGCTCGGGCTTTGCAACAAGCCACATGTATTCTCCCGCGCGTTTATTTTTTTTTTTTCTTCATCTTGCAACCAGAATTTCGATGTGTATCTAGTCCTAGGGCTTTGAGAAAACCCCCACAAATTATATATCAAAACGTGCGGCTCGGTCCCGATCGGTGTGCTATGACTTTTATAAGAATTTCGCGAAAATATGGCCGACTTATTCGCGAAAAACTGCGAAAAAAGTCCCATTGAAAATGAATGGGATTTCTCCCAAACACACCAAAAAATCACTGTTATTCTAAGCACGACGGCGAAGCCGTCGTGTCACTTACAGAGCTCATTCAAACGTCAAAACGAAGCTGTATGTCTCCTCTCTTCGAGACTGAAGCCCTCAAATCTCCCTTGCGCTAGCCCAAAATGACTTATTAGAGTGGAGTTTCAAATGAGATTTGAAAAAGCAGAGGGTGAGAGCAGGCAGTCACCACTCGAAAAAATCCCCGAACAACTTGCGATAACGGCAAAACGGTACATCTGACCTGAATAATTTTTTCAGAAAAATGGATCTAAGACTCTTGTGCCTCATATAAAAGAAAAAGTGAAGCCCTAACTCATTCTGAATTTAAATGAGTACCAGCTGTTTGGTCCAAAGTCAGGCTACTTCTCCCATTGAGGTCCATTCAACCTCCATATCTCTTGCCCAATCTGGACACGCTGTTTGTAAATCGCAATAACTCTGTCATTTCTCACACTATCTTCATAAAAATTACATATTCACGATCCCAAGACTTGCCCGACGCTCACGATATGCTCAGAAATCCCATATCATCTACGGTTTTTGAAATATAAGCAGCTGTTCGACACTGTCAGAAGTCATCATATTGTGATGATTTAAGACAGGCAAACTGTTGCATCTCCTCGCAGCTGTCCCTGTTACCATGACAACGGAGCCTTAATCATCACTTGGCCTGCTGCCAGGTGCTTCCAGGGGCTCAGCTAATCAAGCCACACAGGACCAAGTCATTTACAGAACTGTATGTGACTTGCCCTGTAAAATGTAAGCCCGCAGGGCTTACATTTTACAGGGCAAGTAAGCCTCCAAAAACTATGCATATTAGTCAAGCATTAGTAAATACTGAATTAATCATTTATAAATCTTTTTCTGACATGAATAATCAGTAATAACACATTTAAAGACACACTTAAAAATGTTTCACTCATCATTAATAAGCTTCTTAGTAAAGGATATGTAAATGTGTGACTCATCATTAATAAGCACATTAGTAAGGGACTAGTAAATAATTTACTCACCATTAATAGTCATATTAGTTAAGGATTAGTATATGTTTTTCTCATCATTAATAAGCATATTATAAAATGATTTGTTTATGTGTTACTCATCATTAATAGTCATATAAGAAAAGGATTAGTTAATGTTTTACTCATTATTAAGAAGCATATTAGTAAGGGATCAGTAATTGTTTCACTCATCATTAATAATCATATTAGTTAAGGATTATTAAAAGTGTTACTCATCATTAATAAGAATATTAGAAAAGGATTAGTTAATGTTTTACTCATAAATAAGCATATTAGTGAAGGATTAGTAAATAACAAATTCATCATTAATAAAGCATTTTTCTGACATGAATAATCAGTAATTACTCATTTATAGACACACTTATAAATGTGTTACTCATCATTAATCAGCGTATTAGGAAAGGATTGGTAAATGTTTTACGTATCAATAACAAGCATATATGTAAAGGATTAGTGAATACTGAAATCATCATTTATAAAGCCTTTCCCTGGTGTGAATAATCAGTAATAACACATTTATAGACACACTTTTAAATGTTACACTCTTCATTTAGAAGAATATTAGTAAAAGATGAGTAAATGTTTTACCCATCATTAATAAGGATATTAGCAATGGATTAGTAAATACTGATTTCATCATTTATAAAGCATTATGTTATTTTGGTTTGGTTATATTTGACCTTCGTAAGTCCAGAAACGTGATATTAGGAGGTGTTTGATGACATCAGTGAGCTGCTTTGGCCTTCTGTCTGTGCAACAGACACAGGGAGATGGTGGGACAGGAAAGCGCGCTTGTGTGTGTCTGCCTGATATGTTTAACCCTTACACCTGTAATGTTACATCAAATCATAAGGAGGGCCATCATCCTTGCATATATCAAGAGGAGACCTGAAAATCAGATGCCAGGTGATGGGCATCTGCTAATCAGGCCATACATTCATCATCGACCAATCCATATCAAGCAACACTGCTACATATGATGTAGCTGTTGTTAGCTACTAGGGATAACAGCTAACAGCCATTAACTGTTGTTTATTAGCTGCAAACAACAGCTAATGGCCGTTAGCTGTTGCAGCTAATAGCTGTTAGCTTTAACTACCCAAAGACGATTGTTTCTCTTGTCTAACTCATCACAGACAAATCTATTTCAAGCAGAACTTCTTACGTCAGTATGATGTTCCTTATATAGTTTGTAATGGCTAACAATATTTATACAGCTAACAGAAAACGGCTAAAAACCTTATGACTATCGTTTCATTTTAAATTAAACCACTCAGATATGAAGTGTATCACTAATATGTGACATGAACCTTGTCAGAAGTAATTTCTAAGAAGTAAACTTCTGAGGAGAGCACATGTCACCAAATATCCCTGAGTAACCATCATGACCACAGGCTAACATGCATTAGCTGCTATTATTTTCAAACATGCAGTCACCTCCTGTTGTCGTCACATCCGCCAGTCTTCTGTGTTTGGTCCATAAAGCATTTAGCCAAGTGAAGCCGTTGGGCTGGCAGGATAGATATACCTCATTTCAGAACCTGGCAGATCCGTCTGCTCTGCAAGGTTGACTACCATATACACTTTGTGCATGTGCCATGGTATTTTGTTGTATATGTGTGACACATTGTTTTCTCATCTAGACGAGTATATATGCGAAAGTGTGAGAGAGAGATTGAGAGAAGGGGTCATAAAATCGAAACATCCCACTAGCAATGCCTATAAACACCAAAATGAATGGATGAATGACTCAGCGAAGCCATCTACAAATGTGTATTTTTTTTTTTTTTTTTTTTTTTTTTTTTTTTTTTTTTTTTTTTTTTTTTTTTTTTTTTTTTTTTTTTTTTTTTTTTTAGAGTGAAGATTTTAAATGAGATTTGAAAAATAGAGTGTGAGAGCAGGCAGTCACCACTCGAAAAAATCCCCGAACAACTTGCAATAACGGCAAAACGGTACATCGGACCTGAATCATTTTTTCAGAAAAACGGATCTGAGACTCTTGTGCCTCATATAAAAGAAAAAATGAAGCCCTAACTCATTCTTAAATTAAATGAGAGACATCTGTTCGGTCGAAAGTCCATTCCTCGCTCTCATCTACTTTCATTATAACTTGACATGTAGTCCTCATGAGTGACAGGTCTTTTGTAAATCGCGATAACTCTGTCATTTCTCACACTATCTTCATAAAAATTACATATTCACGATCCCAAGACTCTCCCGACGCTTACGATGTCCTTACATTAAAAATAGGTCCAATGGTGGTCTCAAGATGGCGGCTTGAACGAAGGTGGTGTTTAGGAGAGCTCCTGCGCCAATTCACTGAATTTTGCATTTTTGCCCTTAAAAACTTAACTCACTGCCAGCTGTCAACTCTTCGTAGTGTATTATGAGCATCAATAACTACTTTCTGAGACAGTCCGACAACATGTCACACCGCAAAAACAACTCGGCGAACAAGCCTAGCCAGCAAGCGAGTGAAGCTACTGCGGAAGCTAGCGCCGAAGCTAGCACAGAAGCTAACACGGGAGGCGGCGCTGAAGCTACCTCTAACTCATTTGAGCCAGCACTTCGGGCTGCAATCAGTGAGATAACCTCCAACATTACCAAGGTTATGGATGAAAAACTAGGACCGCTTGCACAACTTATACAAGCGCACCGTGAGGAGCTAGATGGCCATGCGAGGCGGTTAACGGAGGCAGAGGGGAGGATTTCAGCCATGGAGGATGCTATCGACCCTGTTGAAAGTAAGCTGGGAATGCTTGAGAAGCTGGTGGCTGAACTGAGTGAGCGTGCGGAGGACTTGGAAAACAGAGGGGGAAGAAAAAATATTCGTATCGTCGGGCTGCCGGAGGGAGTAGAAGGCGATAATCCGACTCGTTTTTTTGAGACCTGGCTCCCTGACACTCTGAACATAAAAACCAAGTCAGGTAAACTGAAGTTAGAGAGGGCACACCGCTCACTAGCACCGGAGCCCCCCATCAGCCAGAGACCACGATCCGTGCTGGTTAGATTTCACAACTATCAAGACAAACAGCGAGTGATGAACGCCTCATGGGAAATGGGGAAGAGAAACCAGGCACTGAAACACGACAATGCCACTGTGATGATTTTCCAGGATTTTTCGGCTGCTGTCCTTCGTAAACGCAAATGCTTTGACGGAGTAAAGAGGCGTCTGAAGTCGATCGGCGCGGACTACAGGCGACTTTACCCCGCTTCGCTGAAAGTCACTCATCACGGCGTCACCAAGGTGTTCCAGGACCCGGCTGCAGTGGAGCGGTTCATAAAGTCGCTGGAAATCGACTGTGCTGATGGTGTGTGACTGTTGAACAGAGTCAGGTGCAACCTCGCTACTCATTCTCCACTACACAACAAGCTAAGTGGATTATTTTTCATCAGGCCGTGAGTATACAACTGTTGTGGGACAGATCTGCTCCTTTTCTTTTTCCTCTTTACTTTTTCTGTTTCCCTCATGAAGCACACACGGGACAACTTTAAGGTGCAGCCTCTCGGCGACCCAAACTGACTGTTCCTTTTGCCGTTAGAGTGCCCTTTCACTCGAACTTCCTTAGGTTAAGAGAAGGACAGTGTTTATATACTACGCCCTTTTTAGGCATGTTGCACCTTAAGTGCATTTACCTTGTTTTATTTGTTAATGTTTTTTTGTTTGCTAGTTCTGTGTCAGTTCCTACTCAGCTCATTTTTCACTACAACAAGTTTGTGTATATGTGGAAGAAATACTCAGGGGTTTTTGTGCTTTATAGTTCATTATGATGTCATCTCTGAAATTATGTACCTGGAATGTAAATGGAGTGCATACACCTGTGAAGCGAAGAAAGGTCTTAACTTATTTGAAAAGGGAAGGGGTTCAAATTGCATTATTGCAGGAAACTCACTTAAATGATAATGAACATTTAAAATTACAGCAAGAAGGATTCAACCAAGTCTCTTTTTCATCATTTTCCTCAAGAAGCAGAGGTGTTGCTATTTTAGTTCGGAAAAATGTACCTTTTAAGCCCCTAGATTGTATAAAGGATATGGGAGGTCGCTATGTGATTGTGAAAGGGGTTCTGTATGGAGAAGAAATTGCAATTCTGAACATGTATTACCCTCCTGGACATCCATGTGATTTCTTAACTAACACCTTTTCTAAATTTGTAAACCTTAATGTCAGGAACTCTTTTGTTGGAGGAGACTTTAACTGTCACTTGTGCCCAATTATGGATAAATCTCCTTCCTGTAAAGTGTTACGTTCATCACAGGCTAAGAGTATCACTGCTATATGCGAAGAACTGGACTATGTAGATGTCTGGAGGGCTCAACACCCGGCAGATAAGGAGTTTACATTCTTCTCTAAAGTCCATACCTGTTACACTAGAATAGATTATTTTTTTATGTCAAAAATGTTATTACAATCAGTCACTTCCAGCTCTATAGGAAATATAGTTATATCTGACCATGCCGCTGTTTTCATTCAGTGTGACCTTAAGAACCCAGCTACTCAGAGTAGGCATTGGAGGCTGAACCCTTTCATTTTGAACGACCAGCGGTTCATTTCTCACTTTGTAGAGGAATTTAAATCCTTTTTTTCCATTAATTCGGCCACTACGAAGGATTCATCGCTGTTATGGGAAACATCTAAAGCCTACTCTAGAGATATTATTATATCTTATATGGCAAGTAAAAGGCGCAGACAAGCTGAACAAAGGGAAATTTTAGAATCAAAACTTAAGCGTGCCGAGACAGAATACGCTAAACGTTCATCTCTTTTTAAACTTAAGGAGATCACTGCACTTCGTTCTGCCCTAAACTCTCTTTTAACTAAAGAGGCAGAAAGCAAAATCAGATCTGCTAAACAAAAGATTTTTGAACATGGCGACAAAGCAGGGAAACACTTAGCTTATTTAACAAAGAAAAAATCAGATTCCCAAACTATCTCTTCAATTGCTGATGACAATGGTAAACTCTTTTTTGATTCAGTAACAATTAACAATACATTTAGGACATTCTATGAAAAACTGTATAAATCTGAGACTCACAGTGATGCTCCAAAGCTAATGGAAGAATTTTTCTCTTCCCTTCAACTTCCTACCCTCTCAGAGGATCACAAGCTCTCCTTAGATGCTCCGATAACTAAAAAAGAGGTTCTAGACGCTATAAAAAGATTACAGTCTGGTAAGGCGCCTGGGCCAGACGGGCTCTGTAGTGAGTTCTATAAGGAGTTTCAGAATATATTAGCCGATCCTATATTAGATATGTTTAACGATTCTATTAAAAAAGGTGTTCTACCTGTGTCCTTGAGAGAAGCAAATATATCGCTAATTCTAAAAAAGGGTAAACATCCTGAGAACTGCGCCTCTTACAGGCCCATTTCTCTACTAAATGTAGATTTGAAGATCTTTTCCAAAATACTTGCAACAAGACTAGAAAGTGTCCTCCCTTTACTTATTAATGAAGACCAAACCGGCTTCATAAAAGGCCGTCATTCATATGACAACATGCGCAGATTGCTTAACACAATTCAGCTTTTTCAGCAACAGTCAATGCAGGGTGTGGTGCTTTCTCTTGATGCCGAGAAGTCGTTTGACCGTGTTGAGTGGCCCTATCTATTTAATACATTACATAAATTTGGCATGGGTGGAAATTTTATCAGCTGGATCAGGTTACTCTATAATAACCCCCTCTCTGCGGTACTCACCAACAGGTTGCGGTCTTCTAACTTTCACATTCAGAGGGGCACAAGACAGGGCTGCCCGCTCTCGCCGCTTTTATTTGCTTTGGCTATAGAGCCACTCGCTGAAGCAGTTAGGACAAATAAAGACATACATGGTCTGACTATTAAAGGAAGACAGCATAAGATAACTCTTTATGCTGATGATGTCCTGATTGTTCTGCAGAGACCTGAGATCTCCATCCCCACCCTTATTGAGGTCATTGATAAGTTTAGTATTTTTTCAGGTTATAAGATCAACTTCGCCAAATCAGAAGCAATGCCGCTGGGCAATGTAACTCAGAACCCTCCAACTCAATCTTCTTTCCCATTTAAATGGTCAACAGGGGGATTTGTATACTTGGGTATACACATAACACCACATTTTAACCAGATGTATAAAACAAATTTTCTTCCTCTATTTGAGCGCATCAGGCTGGATTTAGAGAGATGTAATTCCCTCCCAATATCCTGGTTAGGCCGTGTTGCTCTCTTGAAAATGAACATCCTACCAAGGTTGTTATACTCAATGCAGATGGTTCCAGTCATCTTCCCACACAAATCTATCCAAAACCTAAATAAGTGGTTTAGTTCTTTCATTTGGGCTAAAAGGAAAGCTCGTCTTAAAATAGCTACATTATGTCTCCCTTCTTCAGAGGGAGGCCTTGACCTCCCTGACATCAGAAAATATCAGCTCAGTGTCCATTTACGTATTATGGCCGACTGGACACGTGGTAAACCTAGATCTCTCTGGCTTGACATAGAAAATTTCATGTCTAAATTCCCCTTACAAAATTTGTTATTCATTAAAAATATTAAATCCTTGAAATCAATCTGCAATAATCCAATCACACTTTCTACTGTTATGGCATGGCGGGCAATCAGGAGATTAGAGAGTAGATCTCAACTCACCTCTGTCTTCACACCCATATGTAATAACCCTGATTTCCTGCCTGGAACAACAGACAATGGTTTTCAGATTTGGGCAAAAAAAGGGATTTCTAAATTGCGAGATTTGCTGGAGGGACACACCCTGATGTCCTTTAGTCAGGTGATTCAAAAATATAACATCTCAAAACAAGACTTCTTTCGCTACTTACAGGTGAGGGACTATATAAAAAGAGACACTACAATTCTTACAAACCAAAACACTTCTAATTCTGAGAGGCAACTCTTTAGGCCACAGCTAGACAGCTCCATAAGAACTTTCTATTGTATGCTAAAAGAGTCTGACACTACAAACACTAATCACCTTAAAGAAACATGGGAACGAGAACTCAATGTTCAGATCACAGATGAGGAGTGGGAAGAAGCCTGGGTGAGTGCTAAGACCCTGAGTGTCTGTAACAGACTTAAAGCAATTCAATTGAAAATACTACACAGGGCCCACATATCTCCCTCACAACGCCATAGGTTTAATGCTGACCTCTCCCCGCTCTGTCCCAAATGTAAAATAGAAACAGGCAGTCTTACTCACTGCTTGTGGTCTTGCAGGAAAATACAACACTTTTGGTATGTTATTGGGAAGGAAATTAATAAGATATTGGCTATTAATGTTGAATGTAACCCATTGTACATGCTTCTAGGGATATCAACAGCCTCCATCCCTGATAAATACAAAGGGAAGCTCTATAAAATGCTTACATTTTGTGCTAGAAAATGCATTCTGTTGAACTGGGTTACAGACAAAATCCCATCTAAAATACATTGGCAAAGGATTATACTGGAATACTTATCGCTTGACTTTCTGACTTGCAGGTTACATGACAAGAAGAATACATTTCATAAGATATGGGAACCATTCATGACATATATGGACCTAGATATCTCTGCTATTCTCGCAAGGGGGTTTGTTTAGACAAAAGTTGGAGATGTACTTAACGGGTACTGGGTATGTATGCATGTATGTATGTTTACATATATAGTCTAAATGTTTTAGTTTATTTTATTATTTATTTATTATTATTTTTCTTTCAAGTACATTCTGTGCTAATCCTGAGTCTTCCATCTGTTGATTTAACTGTGAACCTATGAGCTGAGATGTTTTGTTTTGTTTTGTTCTGTTTTGTGTTTGTTGGACTGTGTATGTTTATTTCTGTCTAAAAATTAATAAACATATACTTCAAAAAAAAAAAAAAAATAGGTCCAATGGTGACAAAGATACAGGCCGCTGTTTGACACTGTCAGAAGTCATCAAATTTCAGTCATTTTAGACAGCCAAACTGTTGCATCTCCTCGCAGCTGTCCCTGTTACCATGACAACGGAGCCTTAATCATCACTTGGCCTGCTGCCAGGTGCTTCCAGGAGCTCAGCTAATCAAGCCACACAGGACCAAGTCACATACAAAACTGTATGTGACTTGACCTGTAGACTGTAAGCCCGCAGGGCTTACAGTCTACAGGTCAAGTAAGCCTCCAAAAACTATGCATATTAGTCAAGGATTTGTAAATACTGAATTCATCATTTAAAAATCTTTTTTCTGACATGAATAATCAGTAATAACACATTTCAGGACACACTAAGAAATGTGTTACTCATCATTAATAATCATATAAGAAAAGGATTAGTAAATGTTTTACTTATCATTAATAAGCATATTAGTAAAGGATTAGTGAATGTTTTACTCATCATTAATAAGCATATTAGAAAAGAATTAGTTCATGGTTTCCTCATCATAAATAGGCATTTAAGAAAAGGATTGGAAAATGTTTTACTTATTATCAATAAGCATATTAGTTAAGGAATAGTAACAGTGTTACTCATCATTAATAAGAATATTAGAAAAGGATTAGTTAATGTTTTACTCATAAATAAGCATATTAGTGAAGGATTAGTAAACAACAAATTCATCATTAATAAAGCATTTTTCTGACATGAATTATCAGTAATAATACATTCATAGACACACTGATAAATGTTTTAGTCATCATGAATAAGCATATTAGAAAGGATTAGTTATTGTTTTAGTAAGCCGTAGGGCTTACAGTTTTCAGCCAGTATGCCACCAACAGCTTAACATATTAGTCATGGATTAGAATATTGGTCATGGATTAGTAAATAATAAATTCAGACACACTTATAAATGTTTTTACTCATCATTAATAAGGGTCTTAGTAAATGATCAGTTAAAGCTGAATTCATCATTTTTAAAGCATTTTCTGACAGGAATAACCAGTAATAACTCATTTATAGACACGTTTATAAGTATTTTATTCATCATTAATAAACATATCAGTAAAGGATTAGTAAATACTGATTTCATCATTTACAAAGCATTTTTCTGACCTGAATAATCAGTAATAACTCATTTATAGACACTTATAAATGTAGTACTCATCATTAATCAGCATATGAGTAAAGGATAAGTAAATGTTTTACTCATCATAAATAAGCTTATTAGTAAAAGATTACTAAATGTTTTACTCATCATTAATAAGCGTATTAGTAAAGGATCAGTAAAAACTGAATTCATCTTTTTTAAACTGTAAGCCCATAGTCCATTGCCATCTTTACAGTGTTACCTAACTATTTCACAGTGTCACTGTCCCAGCTGCATAGTGTAGCCAGAATTTGACTTCAGTTAGCCCAGAATGAGGTTAGGCGCATGAAGCACAAATATGTGCATGTTTGTATTTTGGGTTAAAAGGAAATAATCTTCACACAGAATCTCCACCAATAAACACATAGTGTGTGTTCATGTATTTAACTGCACGCGAAGCGTGCATGTCTTTGTGTGTTTGTATGTTGATAAAGACCATTGGAGCTCAGTTTAAACAAGACCCCCACTCATAAAGTGCTTGGTGACATCAGTCTGTTAGGGAGGGCAAACACCAACAGGAATATCTTGAACAAAGCTCAAGATCAGGTGCCAGGTGTTGATTATCAGCTAATCAGGCCACACATGACTTAAACACATGAATAAAGTCTTGTGCCATCCAGAACTATTTTAGCATGTCATCCAGTTAAAATGCTGCTTGAGGCTGGCTTGTATTAAAATGATAAATCCCGGCAGCGGCACGAGCCCCACTCACGATTCCCGCGGGAATTGTCTAGTTTGGGGCTCGGGCTTTGCAACGAGCCACTCTCCCCATAGCAAAGCTATGGAGAGAGTGGCTCGTGGCGAAGCCACGAGCCACATGTATTCTTCCGCGCGTTTATTGTCAGTCTCATCTTCCGGACAGAATTTCGATGTGTATCTAGTCCTAGGGCTTTGAGAAAACCCACACAAATTATATATCAAAACGTGCGGCTCGGTCCCGATCGGTGTGCTATGACTTTTTTAAGAATTTCGCGAAAATATGGCCGAGTTATTCGCGAAAAACTGCGAAAAAAGTCCCATTGAAAATGAATAGGATTTCTCCCGAACACACCAAAAAAACACTGTTTTTTTAAGCACGACGGCGAAGCCGTCGTGTCACCTACAGTGCTCATTCAAACGTCAAACGGTTGTATGTCTCTGTTCAGATTGAAACGGTACGCCCTACGGGCGCATGCTTTTTCAGTCAGCGAGCCTCAAATCTACCTTTATGCCGCCAAAAATCACTTTTTAGAGTGAAGATTTCAAATGAGATTTGAAAAAGCAGAGGGTGAGAGCAGGCAGTCACAACTCGAAAAAATCCCCGAACAACTTGCGATAACGGCTAAACGGTACATCTGACCTGAATAATTTTTTCAGAAAAATGGATCTGAGACTCTTGTGCCTCATATAAAAGAAAAAGTGAAGCCCTAACTCATTCTGAATTTAAATGAGAACCAGCTGTTTGGTCCAAAGTCGGGCTACTTCTCCCATTGAGGTCCATTCAACCTCCATATCTCTTGCCCAATCTGGACACGCTGTTTGTAAATCGCAATAACTCTGTCATTTCTCACACTATCTTCATAAAAATTACATATTCATGATCCCAAGACTTGCCCGACGCTCACGATATGCTCAGAAATCCCATATCATCTACGGTTTTTGAAATATAAGCAGCTGTTCGACACTGTCAGAAGTCATCATAATGCGATCATTTAAGACAGGCAAAGTGTTGCTTCTCCTCGCAGCTGTCCCTGTTACCATGACAACGGAGCCTTAATGATCACTTGGCCTGCTGCCAGGTGCTTCCAGGGGCTCACCTAATCAAGCCACACAGGACCAAGTCATTTACAGAACTGTATGTGACTTGCGGGCTTACAGTTTACAGGGCAAGTAAGCCTCCAAAAACTATGCATATTAGTCAAGGATTAGAAAATACTGAATTCGTCATTTATAAACCTTTTTCTGACATGAATAATCAGTAATAACACATTTAAGGACACGCCAAGAAATGTGTTACTCATCATTAATAATCATATAAGAAAAGGATTAGTAAATGTTTTACTCATCATTAATAAGCATATTAGTAAGGGACTAGTAAATAATTTACTCACCATTAATAATCATATTAGTTAAGGATTAGTATATGTTTTTCTCATCATTAATAAGCATATTATAAAATGATTTCTTTATGTTTTACTCATCATAAATAAGCATATTAGTGAAGGATTAGTAAATAACAAATTCATCATTAATAAAGCATTTTTCTGACATGAATAATCAGTAATTACTCATTTATAGACACACTTATAAATGTGTTACTCATCATTAATCAGCGTATTAGGAAAGGATTGGTAAATGTTTTACGTATCAATAACAAGCATATAATTAAAGGATTAGTGAATACTGAAATCATCATTTATAAAGCCTTTCTCTGGTGTGAATAATCAGTAATAACACATTTATAGACACACTTTTAAATGTTATACTCTTCATTTAGAAGAATATTAGTAAAAGATGAGTAAATGTTTTACCCATCATTAATAAGGATATGAGCAATGGATTAGTAAATACTAATTTCATCATTTATAAAGCATTTTTCTGACCTGACTTATCAGTAATAACACATTCATAGACACACTTTTAAATGTTATAGTTATCATTAATAAGCGTTTTAGAAAAGGATCAGTACAAACTATTTACTTCACCCAGAAATGTGATGTGAGGATGTGTTTGGTGACGTCACATCTGGTTTCATAATATTTTGTTTTGGTTTGGTTATATTTGACCTTCGTAAGTCCAGAAACGTGATATTAGGAGGTGTTTGATGACATCAGTGAGCTTCTTTGGCCTTCTGTCTGTGCAACAGACACAGGGGGATGGTGTGGGACAGCGCGCGCATGTGTGTGTCTGCCTGATATGTTTAACCCTTACACCTGTAATGTTACATCAAATCATCAGGAGGGCCATCATCCTTGCATATATCAAGAGGAGACCTGAAAATCAGATGCCAGGTGATGGGCATCTGCCAATCAGGCCATATATTCATCATCGACCAATCCATATCAAGCAACACTGCTACATATGATGTAACTGTTGTTAGTTACTGGGGATAACAGCTAACAGCCATTAACTGTTGTTCATTAGCTGCAACAGCTGTTGTAGCTAATAAACAACAGCTAATGGCCGTTAGCTGTTGCAGCTAATAGCTGTTAGCTTTAACTACTCAAAGACGATTGTTTCTCTTGTCTAACTCATCACAGACAAATCTATTTCAAGCAGAACTTCTTACGTCAGTATGATGTCCCTTATATAGTTTGTAATGGCTAACAATATTTATACAGCTAACAGATAAGGGCTAAAAACCTTATGACTATCGTTTCATTTTAAATTAAACCACTCAGATATGAAATGTATCACTAATATGTGACATGAACCTTGTCAGAAGTAATTTCTAAGAAGTAAACTTCTGAGGAGAGCAGCTGCTATTATTTTCAAACATGCAGTCACCTCCTGTTGTCGTCACATCCGCCAGTCTTCTGTGTTTGGTCCATAAAGCATTTAGCCAAGTGAAGCCGTTGGGCTGGCAGGATAGATATACGTCATTTCAGAACCTGGCAGATCCGTCTGCTGTGCAAGGTTGACTACCATATACACTTTGTGCATGTGCCATGGTATATAGTTGTATATGTGTGACATATTGTGACATATTGTTTTCTCATCTAGACCAGTATATACGCGAAAGTGTGAGAGAGAGAGTGAGAGAAGGGGTCATAAAATCGAAACATCCCATAAAAAGCTCACTAGCAATGCCTATAAACACAAAAATGAATGGATGAATGACTCAGCGAAGCCATCTACAAATGTGTATCATATTGTTTGGAATACATTTCACTTCAGTTGACCAAGAATTGACAAATTTTGGTATCATGATTCAGTGTTTCTGCTATTTTTGGCTTCATGACATGTTGGTTGGGCTACATTTGAGCTAAATTTCCCCAGAAATGGGATGTATTACGGTGCTGGTTTGGCAGAGTGGTTGGCAACCACAAAACGGTTGCAGCGGCCCGAGCCCCACTCACGATTCCCGCGGGAATTGTCTAGTTTGGGGCTCGGGCTTTGCAACGAGCCACTCTCCCCATAGCAAAGCTATGGAGAGAGTGGCTCGTGGCGAAGCCACGAGCCACATGTATTCTTCCGCGCGTTTATTGTCTTATTCATCTTGCAACCACAAATTTTGATGTGTATCTAGTCCTAGGGCTTTGAGAAAACCCCAACAAATTATATATCAAAACGTGCGGCTCGGTCCCGATCGGTGTGCTATGACTTTTATAAGAATTTCGCGAAAAAATGCCCGAGTTATTCGCGAAAAACTGCGAAAAATGTCCCATTGAAAATGAATGGGATTACTCCTCGAACACACCAAAAAAACATTGCTTTTCTAAGCACGACGGCGAAGCCGTTGTGTAACCTAAAGACTTCATTCAAACGTCAAAACGCAGACATTTTTCTCCTCTCTTCAAGACTGAAAACGGTACGCCCGTGCGCGTTTCAATCAGCAAGCCTCAAATCACTCTTGCGTGGCCCAAAAAACTCAGATTAGAGTGAAGATTTCAAACCAAATTGAATATCTTAGAGTGCGAGAGCACTCTAAAAAATTCCTAACAAATTGCAATAACGGCAAAACGGTACATCGGACCGAATAATTTTTTTCAGAAAAACGGATCTGAGACTCTTGGGCCTCGTATGAAAAGAAAAAGTGAAGCCCTAACTCATTTTGTTTTTAAATGACACCCAGCTGTTTGGTCGAAAGTCCATTTCTCGCTCTCATCTACTTCCATTATAACTTGACATGTAGTCCTCATGAGTGACAGGTAGTTTGTAAATCGCGATAACTCTGTCATTTCTCACACTATCTTCATAAAAATTACATATTCACGATCCCAAGACTTGCGCGACGCTCACGATATGCTCAGAAATCCCATATCATCTACGGTTTTTGAAATATAAGCAGCTGTTCGACACTGTCAGAAGTCATCATATTGCGATGATTTAAGACAGCCAAACTGTTGCATTTCCTCGCAGCTGTCCCTGTTACCATGACAACGGAGCCTTAATCATCAGTTGGCCTGCTGCCAGGTGCTTCAAGGGGCTCAGCTTATCAAGCCACACAGGACCAAGTCATTTACAGAACTGTATGTGAGTTGCCCTGTAAAATGTAAGACCAAGAGGGCTTACATTTTACAGGGCAAGTAAGCCTCCAAAAACTATGCATATTAGTCAAGCATTAGTAAATACTGAATTAATCATTCATAAACCTTTTTCTGACATGAATAATCAGTAATAACACATTTAAGGACACGCCAAGAAATGTGTTACTCATCATTAATAATCATATAAGAAAAGGATTAGTAAATGTTTTACTTATCATTAATAAGCATATTAGTAAAGGATTAGTTAATGTTTTTCTAATCATAAATAGGCATGTAAGAAATGGATTAGTAAATGTTTTACTCATTATTGATAAGTATATTCGTGAAGGATTCGTAAATATAACACTCATCATTAACAATCATATTAGTTAAGGATTATTAAAAGTGTTACTCATCATTAATAAGCATATTAGAAAAGGATTAGTTAGTGTTTTACTCATAAATAAGCATATTGGTGAAGGATTAGTAAATAACACATTTGTCATTAATAAAGCATTTTTCTGACATGAATAATCAGTAATAACTCATTTATAGACACACTTATAAAAGTGTGACTCATCATTAATCAGCATGTGAGTAAAGGATAAGTAAATGTTTTACTCATCATAAATAAGCATATTAGTAAAGGATTACTAAATGTTTTACTCATCATTAAAAAGCGTATTAGTAAAGGATCAGTAAAAACTGAATTAATCTTTTTTAAACTGTAAGCCCATAGTCAATTGCCATCTTTACAGTGTTACGTAACTATTTCACAGTGTCACTGTCCCAGCTGCATAGTGTAGCCAGAATTTGACTTCAGTTAGCCCAGAATGAGGTTAGGCGCATGAAGCACAAATATGTGCATGTGTGTATTTTGGGTTAAAAGGGAATAATATTCACACAGAATCTCCACCAATAAACACATAGTTTGTGTTTATGTGTTTAACTGCACGCGAAGCGTGCATGTCTTTGTGTGTTTGTATGTTTATAAAGACCATTGGAGCTCAGTTTAAACAAGACCCCCACTCATACACTGCTTGGTGACATCAGTCTGTTAGGGAGGGCAAACACCATCAGGAATTTCTTGAACACAGCTCAAGGTCAGGTGCCAGATGATGATCATCAAGTAATCAGGCCGCACATGACTTAAACACATGTGAAGTCTCCTGGCATCTTCAGAACTATTTCAACATGTCATCCAGCTGAAATGCTGCTTGAGGCTGGCCTGTATTAAAAAGATAAATCCCGGCAGCGGCCCGAGCCCCACTCACGATTCCCGCGGGAATTGTCTAGTTTGGGGCTCGGGCTTTGCAACGAGCCACTCTCCCCATAGCAAAGCTATGGAGAGAGTGGCTCGTGGCAAAGCCACGAGCCACATGTGTTCTTCCGCGCGTTTATTGTCATATTCTTCTTCTGGACACAAATTTCGATGTGTATCTAGTCCTAGGGCTTTGAGAAAACCCCCACAAATTATATATCAAAACGTGCGGCTCGGTCCCGATCGGTGTGCTATGACTTTTATAAGAATTTCGCGAAAAAATGTCCGAGTTATTCGCGAAAAACTGCAAAAAAAGTCCCATTGAAAATGAATAGGATTACTCCTCGAACACACTAAAAAAACACTGTTTTAAGCACGACGGCGGTTGCCGTGTCACTTACAGAGCTCATTCAAACGCCAAACGAAGCTCTATGTCTCCTTGTTCAGGATTGAAACGGTAGCACGGGCGTACCGTTTTCAGTCAGCGAGCCCTCAAATCTTTAAGGCCGCCCAAAATCTCAGATCAGAGTGAAGATTTTGAAATAACAGAGTGTGAGAGCAAGGCAGTCATCACTCAAAAAATCCCGAACAACTTATGCGATAACGGCAAAACGGTACATCGAACCTGAATAATTTTTTTCAGAAAAACAGATCTGAGACTCTTGTGCCTCATATCAAAAGAAAAAGGGAAGCCTTAACTCATCTTGTTTTTAAATGAGACGCAGCTGTTCGGGTCCAAAGTCCATTCCTCGCCTCATCTACTTCCATTATAAATTGACATGTAGTCCTCATGAGGGACAAGTTGTTTGTAAATCGCGATAACTCTGTCATTTCTCACACTATCTTCATCAAAATTACATAATCATGATCCCAAGACTCTCCCGACGCTTATGATATCCTTAAATTAAAAATAGGTCCAATGGTGACGAAGATACAAGCCGCTGTTTGACACTGTCAGAAGTCATCATATTGTGATCACTTTAGACAGCCAAAGTGTTTGCCTCAGGCAGCACCTGCACCTGTAACCATGACAACGGAGCCTTAATGATCACTTGGCCAACTGCCAGGTCCTTCTAGGGGCTCAGTTAATCAGGCCACACAGGACCAACTAGAAAACAAAATTGATTCGCCATACATTCACCTAGAGGAATCATTCAAGTTTTAAAACGCAGCTGTATGTCTCCTCAGAACTGAAAAACGTAAGCCCATAGGGCTTACGTTTTTCAGTCACCAAGCCTCCAAAAACTGCTGTGTCGATCAAAAATCCACAGATTTTCAGTGAGTTCCTTATCTGATCATCAGATCTTGAGTGAGAGAGCAGGCAGTCACGACTTAAAAAATCCCCGAACAACTTGCCATAACGGGAAAACGGTACATCAGACCAGAATAATTTTTTCAGAAAAACGGATCTGCGAGTCTTGGGCCTCATTTAAAGCAAAATGTGAAGCCCTAACTTATTGTTAAAATAAATGATAGCCAGGTGATCCAAAGACTTGCCCGACGCTCACAAGGTGCTCATAAATCCCATATCTTCAACAATTTTTGAAATATCAGCCAAAGTTCGACATCATTGAAGAACCAAGAAAAAGCATTACAGACAGTCATTGTAATTGAAGCCCCTGTGTAACTGATAACAATCTCTCCTATTGAAGTTCATACATTAATCTGCTGTTTGATCTCTGTGGTCTGTGTGTGTGTGTGAGTGTGTGTTTGTTCTTATGACATTACATGGACCTAGACTTTAAACAGCACAAATTGGGGGACCCATTAGTATTAATGAGGACACTTACTATAAATGTATCGTATGTGTCCCTTAACATACAAACTTGTGTCCGAAGGACACATGTTTTTGAGTGTTTGTGTGTGAATTTGACACTGAAGCCTTAACAACATGCCCACTTTTTAAGTGTTTGTTGACATTAGTCTCTTTAGTCTGTGTGTGTGAGATTGTGCTTGTATTGATGATATTAAGAGGACCTTGACTTTACACAACGCCAGTATTTGGGGACACATAGTATCAATGGGTACACAAAATAAATATATGTTATGTCCCCCCTAAATGATCCAGTGCTCAAAGCGCACATGTTTATTAGTGTCTATTTGTGTGAGTGAAAGACATTGAAGCCTTTACAGCTAGCCAACTTATTTAGTGTTTGTGGACATTAGTCTCTGTGGTCTGTGTGTGTGTGTTTTTGTACTTATGACATCACAGGGACCCACACTGAAGTTGGGGGACACATAATATTAACCCCACTAGGTATATCAAGAACACAGCTCAAGGTCAGGTGCCAGGTGAAGGTGATCATTTTATAAAGCCACACATGACTTAAACACATGAATAAAGTCTCGTGCCATCCAGAACTAAATCCCGGCAGCTGCCCGAGCCCACTCACGATTCCGGGAATTGTCTAGTTTCTTCATATTCCGCCAGATTCATTTGCTAAAAGTCCCATTGAAAATGAATGGGATTACTCCTCAAACACACCAAAAAACACTGTTTTCTAAGCACGGCAGCCAAAGCCGTCATTATCCTCAGAAACTCATTCAAAGCGTCAAAAGCGAAGCTCTGTGTCTCCTCTGTTCAGGACTGAAAGCGGTACGCCCGTGGCGCGTTTTCAATCAGCAATCCTCAAATCTCTTTGCGCCCAAAAATGACGTGTTAGAATGAAGTTTGAAAACTCAGAGTGTGAGAGCAGGCAGTCACCACTTGAAAAAATCCCCGAACAACTTGCGATAACGGCAAAACGGTACATCGGACCTGAATAATTTTTTCAGAAAAACGGATCTGAGACTCTTGTGCCTCATATAAAAGAAAAAGTGAAGCCCTAACTCATCCTTAAATTAAATGAGAGACATCTGTTCGGTAGAAAGTCCATTACTCGCTCTCATCTACTTCCATTATAACTTGTGTAGTCCTCGAAAGGAGTGACAGGTCGGTTTTGTAAATCGCGATAACTCTGTCATTTCTCACACTATCTTCATAAAATTACATATTCACGATCCCAAGACTTGCCTGACGCTCACGATATGCTCCAGAAATCCCATATCATCTACGGTTTTTGAAATATGAGCAGCTGTTCGACACTGTCAAGAAGTCATCATATTCGGCGATGATTTAAGACAGGCAAACTATTTGCATCTCCTCGCAACTGTCCCTGTTACCATGACAGCAGACCTTAATCATCACTTGGCCTGCTGCCAGGTGCTTCCAGGAGCTCAGCGCTAATCAAGCCACACAGGACCAAGTCATTTACAGAACTGTATGTGACTTGAACTGTAAAATGGGTAAACCAGCAAAGGGCTTACATTTTGCTAAGGAGCAATTAAACCTCCAAAAAAACTATGCATATTGGTCAAGCATTAGTAAATACTGAATTAATCTTTTATTAACCTATTTTCTGGGACATGAATAATCAGTAATAACATTTAAAGACACACTTAAAAAATGTTTCACCTCATCATTAATAAGCTTCTTAGTAAAGGACATGATGTAAATGTGTGACTCATCATTAATAAGCATATTAGTAAGGGACTAGTAAATAATTTACTCACCATTTATAAAATCATATTAGTTATGATTAGTGTATGTTTTCTCATCATTTATAAGCATACTATACTAAAATGATTTGTTTATGTTTTACTCATCATAAATAAGCATTTTAGTGAAGGATTAGTAAATACAAAATTCATCATTAATAAAGCATTTTTCTGACATGAATAATCAGTACTTACTCATTTATAGACACACTTATAAATGTGTTACTCATCATTAATCGGCGTATTAGTAAATGGAAAGGATTGGTAAATGTTTTACGTATCACTAACAAGCATATAAGTAATGTTTTACTCAAGGATTAGTGAATACTGAAATCATCATTTATAAAGAAGCCTTTCTGACTGGTGTGAACAATCAGTACCATAACACATTTATAGACACACTTTTAAATGTTATACTCATCATTTAGAAGAATATTAGGTAAAAAGATGAGTAAATGTTTTACCCATCATTAATAAGGATATGAGAAAATGGATTAGTAAATACTAATTTCATCATTTATAAAGCCATTTTTCTGACCTGACTTATCTAGTAATAACACATTTATAGACACACTTTTAAATGTTATAGTTATCATTAATAAGCGTTTATTTAGTAAAGGATCAGTACAAACTATTTACTTCACCCAGAAATGTGATATGAGGATGTGTTTGGTGGCGTCACATCTGGTTTCATAATACTTTGGTTTGGTTTGGTTATATTTGACTCGTAAGTCCAGAAACGGTGATATTAGGGGAGGTGTTTGATGACATCAGTGAGCTTCTTTGGCCTTCTGTCTGTGCAACAGACACAGGGAGATAGTGTGGGACAGCGCCAAAAGCAGGCATGTGTGTGTCGCCTGATATGTTTTCAAAAGACCCTCACACACCTGTAATGTTACATCAAATCCTTCTAGGAGGGCCATCATCCTTGCATATATCAAGAGGAGACCTGAAAATCAGATGCCAGGTGATGGAGCATCTGCCAATCAGGACCATACATTCATCATCGCACCAATCCATATCAAGCAACACTGCTACATATGATGTAACTGTTGTTAGCCTACTAGGATAACAGCTAACAGCCATTAACTGTTGTTTATTAGCTGCAACAGCTGTTGTGGAAAGAGCTAAGGGGTCAAAAACAACAGCTAATAACCGTTAAGCTGTTGCAGCAATAGCTGTTAGCTTTAACTACACAAAAGGACCGATTGTTTGTCTTGTCTAACTCATCACAGACCAAATCTATTTCCAAGCAGAACTTCTTCACGTCAGTATGATGTTAGCCAAAAACCTTATAAAGTTTGTAATGGCTAACAATATTTAAACAGCTAACAGATAAGCTAAAAAACCTTATGACTATCGTTTCATTTTAAATTAAACCACTCAGATATGAAAAGTATCACTAATATGTGACATGAACCTTGTCAGAAAGTAATTTCTAAAGTAAACTTCTGAGAGAGCACATGTCACCAAATATCCTAGTAATGTAACCATCATGACCACAGGCTAACATGCATTAGCTGCTATTATTTTCAAACATGCAATCCTCCATCGCCAACATATCCGCTTCAGTCTTGTGTGTTTGGTCCATAGAGCATTTAGCCAAGTGAAGCCGTTGGGCAATTAAGGCTGGCAGGATGGATATGCGTGATTTCAGAACCTGGCAGATCGCGTCACTCGGTTTTGCAAGGTTGACTACCATATACTTTGTGCATATTGCCCATGGTATATAGTTGTATATGTGTGATATATTGTTTCTCATCTAGACCAGTTATATATGCGAGGTGTGCGTAAGCGCACATGACAGAGAAGAGTGAGAAGAAGGGTCATAAAATCAAACATCCATAATGAGCTCATTGGCAATGCCTATGAACACCAAAATGAATGGATTAATGATTTACCGACGCCATCTACAAATGTGTATCATATTGTTTGGAATACATTTCACTTCAGTTGACCAAGAATTGACAAATGTTGGTATCATGATTAAAGTGTTTCTGCTATTTTTGGCTTCATGACATGTTGGTTGGGGCTACATTTAGATAAGTATTTCCCCCAGAAATGGGATGTATTAGGGTGCTGGTTGGCATAGTGGTTGGCAACCACACAATGATTTGCAGCGCCCGAGCCCCCCTCACGATTCCAGAAAGGAATTGCTAATTTGGGAGCTCTGGGGGCTCGGGCTTTGACAACCCGAAGCCCCTCTCCCATAGCAAAGCTATGGGGGTAACTTTAACATTAACTCATGTATTCTTCCAGTGCCACTTTATTTTTTTCTTTCATCTTGCAACCAAAATTTTGATGTGTATCTAGTCCTAGGGCTTTGAAAAAGCCCCTGAAATCATATATATCAAAGCGTCGCGGCTCGGTCGATCGATTGTGTGCTATGACTTTTAAGTAATTTAGCGAAAAAATTTCATGGCTTCTGCGAAAAATGTGGCCGAGAAAGTTATTCAGAGCAAAAATCCGCGTAAAAAAGTCCGTGAAAAAATGAATGGAGCTACTTCCTCTAACACACCAAAAAAAACTGTTTATTTAAGCACGGTCGGCTTGGCAGTCGTGTCATATACAGAGCTCATTCAAGCGTCGAAGCTGTATGTCTCCTTTCTCTGTTCCATCGACTGAAAAATCCGCCCGTGGGCGCCCATGCCGTTTCAATCATCTTAACTTCCCTCAAATCTCCCTTCGTAGCCCAAAAATGACTTATTAGGTGGAGTTTCAAATGAGATTTTTGAAAAAAGCAGAGGGTGAGAGCAGGCAGTCACCACTCGAAAAATGGCAACTTGCGATCGCGGCAAAACGGCACATCGGACCTGGAATAATTTTTTCAGAAAAACGGATCTGAGACTCTTGTGCCTCATATAAAAAAAGAAAAAAAAGTGAAGCCCTAACTCATTCTGAATTTAAATGAGAGACCATCTGTTTGGTCTAAAAAGTCGGACTACTTCTCATCTGAGGTCCATTCAACCTCCATATCTCTTGCCCAATCTGGACAGGCTGTTTGTAAATCGCGATAACTCTGTCATTTCTCACACTATCTTCATAAAAATTACATATTCACGATCCCAAGACTTGCCCAGCGCTCACGATATGCTCAGAAATCCATATCTTCTACGGTTTTTGAAATATAAGCAGCTGTTCGACACTGTCAGAAGTCATCATATTGTGATCATTTTAGACAGCCAAAGTGTTGCATCCCCTCGCAGCTGTTCCTGTTACCATGACAACGGAGCCTTAATTATCACTTGGCCAGCTGCCAGGTGCTTCCAGGAGCTCAGCTAATCCAAGCCACACAGGACCAAGTCATTTACAGAACTATTGATTCTTTGACTGTAAAATGTAACTCAGGGCTTACATTTTACAGGGCAAGTTAGCCTCCAAAAACTATGCATATAAGTCAAGCATTAGTAAATACTGAATTAATCTTTTATTAACCTTTTTCTGACATGAATAATCAGTAATAACACATTTAAAGACACACTTAAAAATGTTTCACTCATCATTAATAAGCTTCTTAGTAAAGGACATGTAAATGTGTGACTCATCATTAATAAGCATATTAGTAAGGGACTAGTAAATAATTTACTCACCATTAATAATCATATTAGTTAAGGATTAGTGTATGTTTTTCTTCATCATTTATAAGCATACTATAAAATGATTTGTTTATGTTTTACTCATCATAAATAAGCATATTAGTGAAGGATTAGTAAATAAATTCATCATTAATAAAGCATTTTTCTGACATGAATAATCAGTACTTACTCATTTATAGACACACTTATAAATGTGTTACTCATCATTAATCAGCGTATTAGGAAAGGATTGGATTGGTAAATAAGCATATAAGTAAAGGATTAGTGAATACTGAAATCATCATTTATAAATCTGGTGTGAACAACCAGTAATAACACATTTATAGACACACTTTTAAATGTTATACTCATCATTTAGAAGAATATTAGTAAAAGATGAGTAAATGTTTTACCCATCATTAATAAGGATATGAGAAAATGGATTAGTAAATACTAATTTCATCATTTATAAAGCATTTTTCTGACCTGACTTTTATCAGTAATAACACATTTATAGACACACTTTAAATGTTATAGTTATCATTAATAAGCGTTTTAGTAAAGGATCAGTACAAACTATTTACTTCACCCAGAAATGTGATGTGAGGATGTGTTTGGCCTTCTGTCTGGTTTCATAATATTTTGGTTTGGTTTGGTTATATTTGACCGTAAGTCCAGAAACGTGATATTAGGAGGTGTTTGATGACATCAGTGAGCTTCTTTGGCCTTCTGTCTGTGCAACAGACACAGGGAGATGGAGGGCCACAGCATATATCAAGATGTGTGTCCGCCTGATATGTTTAACCCTCACACCTGTAATGTTACATCAAATCATAAGGAGGGCCATCATCCTTGCATACATATCAAGATGTAACCTGAAAATCAGATGCCAGGTGATGGGCATCTGCCAATCAGATATACATTCATCATCATTATATCAAGCAACACTTATTATGCAACAGCTGTTGTTAGCTAAACAACAGCTAATGTTGTTTATTAGCTGCAACAGCTGTTGTAGCTAGCTAAACAGCTAATGTTAGCTGCTTAGCTTTAACTACACAAAGGCGATTGTTGTTGTGTCTTGTCTAACTCATCACAGACGAATCTATTTCAAGCAGAACTTCTACGTCAGTATGATGTTCCTTATAAAGTTTGTAATGGCTAACAATATTTAAACAGCTAACAGATAACGGCTAAAAACCTTATGACTATCGCTTCATTTTAAATTAAACCACTCAGATATGAAAAGTAGCACTAATATGTGACATGAACCTTGTCAGAAGTAATTACTAAGAAGTAAACTTCTGAGGAGAGCACATGTCACCAAATATCCCTGAGTAACCATCATGACCACAGGCTAACATGCTTTAGCTGCTATTCTTTTCTATCATGCAGTCACCTCCTGTTGTCGCCTCATCGGCCTGTCTACTGTGTTTGGCTCATAGAGCACTTAGCCCTCTGAAGCCGTTGGGCAATTAAGCCTGGCAGGATGGATATACGTGATCTCAGAACCTGGCAGATCCGTCTGCTTTGGTAGCAGGTTGACTACCATATACACTTTGTGCATGTGCCATGGTATATAGTTGTATATGTGTGATACATTGTTTTCTCATCTAGACCAGTATATATATGCGAAAGTGTTAATGACAGAGAGAGAGTGAGAGAAGGGTCATAAAATCAAACATCCCATAATGAGCCTATTGGCAATGCCTATGAACACCAAAATGAATGGATTAATGATTTACCGACGCCATCTACAAATGTGTATCATATTGTTTGGAATACATTTCACTTCAGTTGACCAAGAATTGACAAATGTTGGTATCATGATTAAGTGTTTCTGCTATTTTTGGCTTCATGACATGTTGGTTGGGCTACATTTGAGCTAAATTTCCCAGAAATGGGATGTATTAGGGTGCTGGGTTTGGCATAGTGGTTGGCAACCACACAACGGCTGCATGAGCGTTCGAGCCCCCACTCAAAGTGCCAGGTGCCAGGTGTTGATCATCAGCTAATCAGGCCACACATGACTTAAACACATTGAATAAAGTCTCCATCCAGAACTAAACGCAGCGGCCCGAAAGCCCCACCGCCACGATTCCCCATGGGAATTGTCTAGTTTATTTTTTTTTTCTTCATCTTGCAACCTCACAAATTTCGATGTGTATCTAGTCCTAGGGCTTTGAGAAAACCCCAACAAATTATATATCAAAACGCATGGCTCGGTCCCGATCGGTGTGCTATGACTTTTATAAGAATTTCGCTAAAATATGACCGAGTTATTCGCTAAAAACTGCGTAAAAAGTCCCATTGAAAATGAATAGGATTACTCTCTAACACACCAAAAATCACTGTTTTTAAGCACGACGGCGGTTGCCGTGTCACCTACAGAGCTCATTCAAACGTCAAAACGAAGCTCTATGTCTCTTTTCAGGACTGAAAACGGTACGCCCCACGGTGTACCGCTTTTCAGTCAGCGAGCCTCAAATCTCTTTAAGGCCGCCCAAAAAATGATGTGTTAGAGTGAAGTTTCAAACTTGATTTGAAAACTCAGAGGGTGAGAGCTGGCAGTCACCACTCAAAAAAATCCCGAACAACTTGCGATAACGGCAAAACGGTACATCGGACCTGAATAATTTTTTTCAGAAAACGGATCTGAGACTCTTGTGCCTCATATAAAAGAAAAAGTGAAGCTCTAACTCATCCTCAAATTAAATGAGAGACATCTGTTCGGTCGAAAGTCCATTACTCGCTTCTCATCTACTACCATTATAACTTCACATGTAGTCCTCATGAGTGACAGGTAGTTTGTAAATCGCGATAACTCTGTCATTTCTCACACTATCTTCATAAAATTACATAATCACGATCCCAAGACTTGCCTGACGCTTACGATGTCCTCAACATAAAAATAGGTCCAATGGTGACAAAGATACAGGCCGCTGTTTGACACTGTGAGAAGTCATCAATTTCAGTCATTTTAGACAGCCAAAGTGTTGCATCTCTCGCAGCTGTCCCTGTTACCATGACAACGGAGCCTTAATGATCACTTGGCCAACTGCCAGGTTCTTCTAGGGCTCAGCTAATCAAGCCACACAGGACCAACTAGAAAACAAAATTGATTTGCCATACATTCACCTAGAGGAATCATTCAAGTTTTAAAACGCAGCTGTATGTCTCCTCTCCTCAGAACTGAAAAACGAAGCCCATAGGGCTTACGTTTTCAGTCACCAAGCTTCTCAAAAACTGCTGTGTCGATCAAAATCCACAGATTTTCAGTGAGATCCTTATCTGATCATCAGATCTTGAGTGAGAGAGCAGGCAGTCACCACTTAAAAAATCCCAACAACTTGTCGTGAACGGAAAACGGTACATCAGACCAGAATAATTTTTTCAGAAAACGGATCTGAGAGTCTTGGGCCTCATTTAAAGCAAAATGTGAAGCCCTAACTTATTATTAAAATAAATAAGAGCCAGCTGTTTGGTCCAAAGTACATCAATTTGTACCATAGAGGTCCATTCAAAGCTGAGAACTCGTGAATATTTTGGACAGACTGTTTGTAATCCGTGATAACTTTGTCATTTCCACACTATCTTCATTAAAATGACATATTCATTATCCCAAGACTTGCCCGACGCTCACAATGTGCTCATAAATCCCATATCTTCAACAATTTTTGAAATATCAGCCGATGTTCGACACCATTGAAGAACCAAGAAAAAGCATTACAGTCATTGTCATTGAGGACACTTACTATATATGTATCGTATGTGTCTTTAACATAAACTTGTGTCCGAAGGACACATGTTTGTGAGTGTTTGTGTGTGAATTTGACACTGAAGCTTTAACAACATGCCCACTTTTAAAGTGTTTGTGGATATTAGACTCTGTGGTCTGTGTGTGCGAGAGTGTGCTTGTACTTATGACATTAAGAGGAACTTGACTTTACACAACACCCGTATTTGGGGACACATAGTATTAATGGGGACACATATTATAAAGGTATATTATGCCCCCTAAACGATCCTGAAGCGACACGCTTTTTGAATGTCTATGTGTGTGAATGAAAGACATTGAAGCCTTTACAGCTGGCCAACTTATTTAGTGGTTGTGACATTAGCCTCTGTGGTTTGTGTGTGTGTGTGTGTGTGTTTGTACTTATGACATTACAGGACCTAGACTTTAAACAGCACAAAATTGGGGGAAAAATAATATTAATGGGGACACTTACTTTAAATTTTTAGTTTGTGTTACTAAATAAAACTGTGCATGAAGCGCACATGCTCGTGACTGTGCGCGTGTCGTGAATTAATGACATGGAAGCCTCGTATAGGTATATCAAGAACACAACTCAAGGTCAGGTGCCAGGTGATGATGATCAGTTTATCAGGCCACACATGACTTAAACACATGAATAAAGTCTTGTGCCATCCAGAACTATTTTAGCATTTCATCCAGCTGAAATGCTGCTTGAGGCAGCCATGTATTAAATTCCCCACTCACGATTCCCGCGGGAATTGTCTAGTTGTCTTATTCATCTTGCAACCACAAATTTTGATGTGTATCTAGTCCTAGGGCTTTGAGAAAACCCCAACAAATTATATATCAAAACGTGCGGCTCGGTCCCGATCGGTGTGCTATGACTTTTATAAGAATTTCGCGAAAAAATGCCCGAGTTATTCGCGAAAAACTGCGAAAAATGTCCCATTGAAAATGAATGGGATTACTCGAACACACCAAAAAACATTGCTTTTTTCTAAGCACGACGGCGGCCGTTGTGTAACTAAAGACTTCATTCAAACGCCAAAACGCAGACATTTTTTCTCTTTCAAGACTGAAACGGTACGCCCGTAGGGCGCACTGCTTTCAGTCAGCGAGCCTCAAATCTCTTTACGCCGCCCAAAAATCTCAGATTAGAGTGAAGATTTCAAACCAAATTGAATATCTTAGAGTGCGAGAGCACTCTAAAAAATTCTAACAACTTGCAATAACGGCAAAACGGTACATCGGACCTGAATAATTTTTTTCAGAAAACGGATCTGAGACTCTTGTGCCTCATATGAAAGAAAAAGTGAAGCCCTAACTCATTTTGTTTTTAAATGACACCCAGCTGTTTGGTCGAAAGTCCATTTCTCGCTCTCATCTACTTCCATTATAACTTGACATGTAGTCCTCATGAGTGACAGGTAGTTTGTAAATCGCGATAACTCTGTCATTTCTCACACTATCTTCATAAAAAATTACATATTCACGATCCCAAGACTTGCTCCCGACGCCACGATATGCTCAGAAATCCCATATCATCTACGGTTTTTGAAATATAAGCAGCTGTTCGACACTGTCAGAAGTCATCATATTGTGATGATTTAAGACAGCCAAACTGTTGCATTTCCTCGCAGCTGTCCCTGTTACCATGACAACGGAGCCTTAATCATCACTTGGCCTGCTGCCAGGTGCTTCAAGGGCTCAGCTTATCAAGCCACACAGGACCAAGTCATTTACAGAACTGTATTGAGTTGCCCTGTAAAATGTAAATGAGGGCTTACATTTTACAGCAAGTAAGCCTCCAAAAACTATGCATATTAGTCAAGCATTAGTAAATACTGAATTAATCATTCATAAACCTTTTTCTGACATGAATAATCAGTAATAACACATTTAAGGACACGCCAAGAAATGTGTTACTCATCATTAATAATCATATAAGAAAAGGATTAGTAAATGTTTTACTTATCATTAATAAGCATATTAGTAAAGGATTAGTTAATGTTTTTCTAATCATAAATAGGCATGTAAGAAATGGATTAGTAAATGTTTTACTCATTATTGATAAGTATATTCGTGAAGGATTCGTAAATATAACACTCATCATTAACAATCATATTAGTTAAGGATTATTAAAAGTGTTACTCATCATTAATAAGCATATTAGAAAAGGATTAGTTAGTGTTTTACTCATAAATAAGCATATTGGTGAAGGATTAGTAAATAACACATTTGTCATTAATAAAGCATTTTTCTGACATGAATAATCAGTAATAACTCATTTATAGACACACTTATAAAAGTGTGACTCATCATTAATCAGCATGTGAGTAAAGGATAAGTAAATGTTTTACTCATCATAAATAAGCATATTAGTAAAGGATTACTAAATGTTTTACTCATCATTAAAAAGCGTATTAGTAAAGGATCAGTAAAAACTGAATTTTTTTTTTTTTTAACTGTAAGACCATACTCACTTGCCATCTTTACAGTGTTACCTAACTATTTCACAGTGTCACTGTCCCAGCTGCATAGTGTAGCCAGAATTTGACTTCAGTTAGCCAAGAATGAGGTTAGCGATGAAGCACAAATATGTGCATGTGTGTATTTTGGGTTAAAAGGAATAATATTCACAGCTAGCCAATAAACACATAGTTTGTGTTTATGTGAACTGCACTCGTGCATGTCTTTGTGTGTTTGTATGTTTATAAAGACCATTGGAGCTCAGTTTAAACAAGACCCCACTCATACACTGCTTGGTGACATCAGTCTGTTAGGGAGGGCAAACACCATCAGGAATTTCAAGAACACAGCTCAAGGTCAGGTGCCAGATGAAGGTGATCATTTTATAATCAGGCCGCACATGACTTAAACACATGTGAAGTCTCCTGGCATCTTCAGAACTATTTCAACATGTCATCCAGCTGAAATGCTGCTTGAGGCTGGCCTGTATTAAAAAGATAAATCCCGGCAGCGGCCCGAGCCCCACTCACGATTCCCGCGGGAATTGTCTAGTTTTTTCTTCATATTCCGCCAGATTTTCGATTTGCATCTAGTCCTAGGGGTTTGAGAAAACCCCCACAAATCATATATCAAAACATGCGGCTCGGTCCCGATCGGTGTGCTATGACTTTTATAAGAATTTCGTAAAAAAATGGCCGAGTTATTCGCGAAAAACTGCGAAAAAAGTCCCATTGAAAATGAATGGGATTACTCCTCAAACACACCAAAAAAACACAGTTTTTCTAAGCACGACGGCGAAGCCGTCGTGTCACCTACAGAGCTCATTCAAACGTCAAAACGAAGCTCTGTGTCTCCTCTGTTCCGGACTGAAAACGCAGGGCGACTGCTTTCAGTCAGCGAGCCCTCAAATCTCCCTTGCGTCGCCCAAAAATGACGTGTTAGAATGAAGTTTGAAAACTCAGAGTGTGAGAGCAGGCAGTCACCACTTGAAAAAATCCCCGAACAACTTGCGATAACGGCAAAACGGTACATCGGACCCGAATAATTTTTTCAGAAAAACGGATCTGAGACTCTTGTGCCTCATATAAAAGAAAAAGTGAAGCCCTAACTCATCCTTAAATTAAATGAGAGACATCTGTTCGGTAAAGTCCATTACTCGCTCTCATCTACTTCCATTATAACTTGACATGTAGTCCTCATGAGTGACAGGTCTTTTGTAAATCGCGATAACTCTGTCATTTCTCACACTATCTTCATAAAAATTACATATTCACGATCCCAAGACTTGCCCGACACTCACAATATGCTCAGAAATCCCATATCATCTACGGTTTTTGAAATATAAGCAACTGTTCGACACTGTCAGAAGTCATCATATTGCGATCATTTAAGTCAGGCAAAGTGTTGCATCTCCTCGCAGCTGTTCCTGTTACCATGACAACGGAGCCTTAATCATCACTTGGCCTGCTGCCAGGTGCTTCCAGGGGCTCACCTAATCAAGCCACACAGGACCAAGTCATTTACAGAACTGTATGTGACTTGCGGGCTTACAGTTTACAGGGCAAGTAAGCCTCCAAAACCTATGCATATTAGTCAAGCATTAGTAAATACTGAATTCATCATTTATAAAGCCTATCTCTGGGGTGAATAATCAGTAATGACACATTTATAGACACACTTTTAAATGTTATACTCATCATTTATAAACATATTAGTAAAAGATGAGTAAATGTTTTCCCATCATTAATAAGCATATTAGCAATGGATTAGTAAATACTGATTTCATCATTTATAAAGCATTTTTCTGACCTGACTTATCAGTAATAACACATTTATAGACACACTTTTAAATGTTATAGTTATCATTAATAAGCGTTTTAGTAAAGGATCAGTACAAACTATTTACTTCACCCAGAAATGTGATGTGAGGATGTGTTTGGTGACGTCACATCTGCTTTCATAATATTTTGGTTTGGTTTGGTTATATTTGACCTTCTTAAGTCCAGAAACGTGATATTAGGAGGTGTTTGATGACATCAGTGAGCTTCTTTGGCCTTAACAGACATAGGGTGATGGTGTGGGACAGCGCGCGAAAGCGCGCATGTGTGTGTCTGCCTGATGTGTTTAACCCTTACACCTGTAATGTTACATCAAATCATAAGGAGGGCCATCATCCTTGCATATATCAAGAGGAGACCTGAAAATCAGATGCCAGGTGATGGGCATCTGCCAATCAGGCCATACATTTATCATAGACCAATCCATATCAAGCAACACTGCTACATATGATGTAACTGTTGTTAGCTACTAGGGATAACAGCTAACAGCCATTAACTGTTATTTATTAGCTGCAACAGCTGTTGTAGCTAATAAACAACAGCTAATGGCCGTTAGCTGTTGCAGCTAATAGCTGTTAGCTTTAACTACCCAAAGACGATTGTTTCTCTTGTCTAACTCATCACAGACAAATCTATTTCAAGCAGAACTTCTTACGTCAGTATGATGTTCCTTATATAATTTGTAATGGCTAACAACATTTATACAGCTAACAGATAACGGCTAAAAATCTTATGACTATCGTTTCATTTTAAATTAAACCACTCAGATATGAAATGTATCACTAATATGTGACATGAACCTTGTCAGAAGTAATTTCTAAGAAGTAAACTTCTGAGGAGAGCACATGTCACCAAATATCCCTGAGTAACCATCATGACCACAGGCTAACATGCATTAGCTGCGATTATTTTCAAAGATGCTGCCACCTCCTGTTGTCGTCACATCCGCCAGTCTTCTGTGTTTGGTCCATAGAGCATTTAGCCAAGTGAAGCCGTTGGGCAATTAAGGCAGGCAGGATGGACATATGTGATTTCAGAACCTGGCAGATCCGTCTGCTCTGCAAGGTTGACTACCATATACGCTTTGTGCATGTGCCATGGTTTGTAGTTGTATATGTGTGACATATTGTTTTCTCATCTAGACCAGTATATATGTGAAAGTGTGCGCGTAAGCGCACATGGGAGAGAGAGTGAGAGAAGGGGTCAAAAATCGAAAACCCCAACATCCCATAATAAGCTCATTGGCAATGCCTATGAACACCAAAAGGAATGGATGAATGACTCACCAAAGCCATCTACACATGTGTATCATATTGTTTGGAATACATTTCACTTCAGTTGACCAAGAAATGACAAATTTTGGTATCATGATTAAGTGTTTCTGCTATTTTTGGTTTCATAACATGTTGGTTGGGCTACTTTTGAGCTAAATTTCCCCAGAAATGGGATGTATTAGGGTGCTGGTTTGGCGGAGTGGTTGGCAACCAGGCACCGGTTGCAGCGGCCCGAGCCCCACTCACGATTCCTGTTCCTGTTCCTGTTACCATGACAACGGAGCCTTAATCATCACTTGGCCAGCTGCAAGGTGCTTCCAGGGGTTCAGCTAATCAAGCCACACAGGACCAAGTCATATACAGAACTGTATGTGACTTGCCCTGTAAAATGTAAGCCTGCAGGGCTTACATTTTACAGGGCATGTAAGCCTCCAAAAACTATGCATTTTAGTCAAGGATTAGTAAATACTGAATTCATCATTTATAAACCTTTTTTCTGACATGAATAATCAGTAATAACACATTTAAGGACACACTTAGAAATGTTTTACCCATCATTAATAAGCTTATAAGTAAAGATTGGTAAATGTTTAACTCATCATTAATAAGCATATTTGTAAAGATTGGTAAATGTTTTACTCATCATTAATAAGCATATTAGTAAAAGAATTAGTAAATGTTTTACTCATCATTCATAAGCATGTTAATAAAGAATAAGTAAATACTGAATTCATCATTTATAAAGCATTTTTGACAGGAATAATTCGTAATAACACATTTGTACACAGGTTTATAAATGTTTTACTCATTATTCATAAGCATTTTAGTAAAGGATAAGTAAATAATGAATTCATCATTTATAAAGCATTTTCCTGACATGAATAATCAGTAATTACTCATTTATAGACACAGTGAAAAAATGTTTTACTCATCATTAATCAGCATATGAGTAAAGGATAAGTAAATGTTTCAGTTATCATTAATAAGCATATTTGTAAAGGATTAGTAATTACGGAATTCACCATTTATATATGTGTGTGAGTTTGTTTGTTCTTATATGACATTAGGTGGACCTAGACTTTAAACAGCTCCGAAATTGGGGGACCCAAAATATTAATGGGGACACTTACTATAAATGTATCATATGTGTCCCTTAATACAAACTTGTGTCCGAAGGACACATGTTTGTGAGTGTTTGTGTGTGAATTTGACACTGAAGCCTTAGCAACATGCCCACTTTTAAAGTGTTTTTGGACATTAGACTCTGTGGTCTGTGTGTGTGAGTGTGTGCTTGTACTCATGACATTAAGAGGACCTTGACTTTACAAAACGCCCTTATTTGGGGACACATACTATAAATATATATTATGTCCCCCTAAATGATCCTGTGCACGAAGCGCATATGTTTTATGAGTGTCTATGTGTGTGAATGAAAGACATTGAAACCTTTACAGCTAGCCAGCTTATTTAGTGTTTGTGAACATTAGTCTCTGTCGTCTGTGCGCGTGTGTATGTGTGTTTATACTTATGACATTACGGGGACCTAGACTTTAAACAGCACCATAATTGGGGGACACATAATGTTAATGGGGACACTTCCTAAAAATTCATAGTATGTGTTACTAAATGAAACAGTCTTGTGAGTGTGTGTGCCAGTGAATTAATGACATGGAAGCCTTGTACAGGTATATCAAGAACACAGCTCAAGGTCAGGTGACAGGTGATGATGATCAGTTTATCAGGCCACACATGACTTAAACGCATCAATAAAGTCTTGTGCCATCCAGAACTATTTAACATGTCATCCAGCTGAAATACTGCTTGAGGCTGGCCTGTATTAAATTGATAAATCCCGGCAGCGGCCCGAGCCCCACTCATGATTCCCGCGGGAATTGTCTAGTTTATTTTGTTTTCTTTTTCTTCATCTTCCGGACAGAATTTTGATTCGCATCTAGTCCTAGGGCTTTGAGAAAACCCCAACAAATTATATATCAAAATGTGCGGCTCGGTCCCGATCGGTGTGCTATGACTTTTATAAGAAATTCGCGAAAAAATGGCCAAGTTATTCGCGAAAAACCTGTGAAAAAAGTCCCATTGAAAATGAATGGGATTTCTCCCAAACACACCAAAAAATCACTGTTTTTCTAAGCACGATGGCGAAGCCGTCGTGTCACTTACAGAGCTCATTCAAATGTCAAAACGCAGCTGTATGT
Source organism: Scarus forsteni (assembly GCA_036419115.1). Taxonomy (NCBI): domain Eukaryota; kingdom Metazoa; phylum Chordata; class Actinopteri; order Labriformes; family Labridae; genus Scarus; species Scarus forsteni. Next base: position 13,163,926 of record JAZDUH010000386.1, read on the forward strand.
CTCCTCTCTTCAGCGAGCCCTCAAATCTCCCTTGCGTCAGCCCAAAAATGACTTTTTACAGTGGAGTTTCAAATGAGATTTGAAAAACAGAGTGAGAGAGCAGGCAGTCACCACTTGAAAAAATCCCCGAACAACTTGCGATAACGGCAAAACAGTACATCGGACCTGAATAATTTTTTCAGAAAAACGGATCTGAGGCTCTTGTGCCTCATATAAAAGAAAAAGTGAAGCCCTAACTCATTCTGAATTTAAATGAGAACCAGCTGTTTGGTCCAAAGTCGGGCTACTTCTCCCATAGAGGTCCATTCAACCTCCATATCTCTTGCCCAATCTGGACAGGCTGTTTGTAAGTCGCGATAACTCTGTCATTTCTCACACTATCTTCATAAAAATTACATATTCTCGATCCCAAGACTTGCCCGACGCTCACAATATGCTCAGAAATCCTATATCTTCCACGGTTTTTGAAATATAAGCAGCTGTTCAACACTGTCAGAATTCATCATATTGTGATCATTTTAGACAGCCAAAGTGTTTGCCTCAGGCCGCACCTGCACCTGTTACCATGACAACGGAGCCTTAATTATCACTTGGCCAGCTGCCAGGTCCTTCCAGGGGCTCAGCTAATCAAGCCACACAGGAGAAAGTCACATACAGAACTGTATGTGACTGCGGGCTTACATCGGGCTTACATTTTACAGGGCAATTAAGCCTCCAAAAACTGCATATTAGTCAAGGATTAGTAAATACTGAATTCATCATTTATACACCTTTTTTCTGACATGAATAATCAGTAACAACAGATTTAAAAACACACTTATAAATGTTTTACTCACCATTAATAAGCATATTAGTAAGGATTGGTAAATGTTTAACTCATCATTAATAAGCATATAAGTAAAGGATTAGTGAATGTTTTACTCATCATTAATAAGCATATTAGTAAATATTGGTAAATGTTTAACTCATCATTAAGCATATTTGCAAAGGATTAGTAAATGTTTTACTTATCATTTATAAGCATATTAGTAAAGGATGTGTAAATGTTTTACTCATCATTAATAAGCATGTAAGTAAAGCCTATACTAATATATATACTAACTAACAGATACCCACTGGTTCTGCCCCACCAAGTCGGGAGCGGTACCGGCCTGTCCCTCCAAGCCTCTATACTGAGCTAAGAACATTGCTGCAGAACATGCTTGACAATGGGGTGGTGAGGGAAAGTGCCAGCCCTTGGAAAGCGCCAATTGTACTGGTAAGGAAGAAGGATGGGAGCTGGAGGTTCTGTGTCGACTACAGACGGCTGAATGCACTAACACACAAGGACGCCTACCCCCTTCCACGCATCGAAGAATCTTTAACTGGGCTGAAAGCTGCAAAGTGGTACTCCACTCTTGATCTTGCAAGCGGTTACTGGCAGGTGGAGATGGATCCCAGTGACAGAGAGAAGACAGCCTTCACAACCCCGTTTGGCCTCTACGAGTTCGAGCGCATGCCATTTGGCCTGTGCAATGCCCCTGCCACGTTCCAAAGGCTGATGCAGCGCTGCTTGGGAAACATGGTAAATGAATTTTTGTTGATCTATCTGGATGATGTTGTAGTGTTCTCTCCTGACTTCGACAGTCATGTGCGTCATCTGGAAGAGGTGTTTCAGCGGCTCTACCAGCATGGACTAAAGTTGCAGCCCAAAAAATGCCGGCTATTCCAGCAAGAGGTAACTTACCTTGGCCATGTCATCAGTGAGGAGGGAGTGGCCACTGACCCAGCAAAGACATCAGTGGTGAAGGACTGGCCCGTACCCCAGACAGTGAAGCAGGTAAAATCTTTCCTTGGCTTTGCTGGATACTACCGCCGTTTTATACCTGCCTTTTCCAAAATTGCATCCCCTCTGAATGCTCTGACACATGGGACTGCCCATGAAAAGAAGTCAGCTCTAGTTAGCTGGTCCTCAGAATGTCAGGCTGCATTTGACCAGTTAAAGGAGGCTCTAGTAAATGCACCTATTCTTGCATATGCTGACTTCTCCCTCCCATTCAGGCTCTATACAGATGCAAGTTTTGATGGGTTGGGAGCAGTACTGGCCCAGGTACAGGGAAACAAGGAGAGGGTGATCACCTATGCCAGTCGGAGCCTTCATCCAACAGAGCGTAATGATCAGAATTACAGCTCATTCAAGCTGGAATTGCTGGCCCTCAAATGGGCTGTTACTGAAAAGTTTAAGGACTATCTTTATGGTACTGACTTCACCGTCTTCACAGATAACAATCCCCTGGTGCATCTGGAGACGGCCAGGCTTGGAGCAGTAGAGCAGCGATGGGTGGCCCAGCTTGCAAACTTCAAGTACACCATCAAGTACAGGCCAGGTACCCACAACAAAAATGCTGACGCTCTGTCCAGGATACAAGAGCATAAAGAAGAAACTGTATGGGTGCGAGCGGACCAAGTTGTGGTTGAGGAGGAGACATGGGAAGAACGTCAGGCCAGAGACCCTGACCTCTCCCAGATAAAACAATGGAAGGAACAACAGTCACTGCAGCCTGAGGTATGTCAATCTGCATCTCCTTTTATGAAACGACTACTAAGGGAATGGGACAGAATCCATCTTAAAAATGGTGTGCTTGGAAGATTGGTCACTAGCCCTGGTCCTGATCCTGAGACTTTCCAAGTAATTGTTCCCCAGCAGGAAGCGGAAGGAGTGTGGCGTCAGTACCATGACAGGATGGGCCATCCCAGCAGTGAGAGGACTCTAAAGGCAATACAGCAGCATTGCTATTGGCCGAGAATGACAGAGGATGTGAAGCAGTGGTCGGAGGCATGTCCACAGTGTATTTGTGCAAAAGCTGGAGCAGAGGTGAGAGCCCCCTTAGTTCCTATTTCCACATCATACCCATTTGAAATTGTTGGGGTAGATTATCTGTCGCTGGGCCGCTCTGGTGACTCTTACCCCTACATACTTGTGATGACGGACTTGTTTTCAAAGTATGCCCTTGCAGGCCCCACCAAAGACCAGTCTGCTGATACTACAGCCAGAGCCCTTTACAACAACCTCATCCAGACTTTTGGCTGTCCTGAACGCATACTGTCAGATCGGGGGGCAGCTTTTGAGTCTATTGTCATGAAGGAGCTGTGTCAATTATATGGGTGTAAAAAGAGCCGCACGACAGCCTACCGACCACAGGGAAACGGTGCCTGTGAAAGGTTCAACCAGACCTTGATAAGGCTATTATGTTCCCTGACAGAGACTGATCAGATTCACTGGCCCAGTCGGTTACCAGCACTATTACAAGCTTATAACAATACTATCCACAGTACCACCAAGATGACACCACATTTTGTTGTATTTGGAAGACATGCCAGACTCCCTGTGGACTGGGCAACTGGCCTTGGCCCCACAGTAGAACTCCACACCCTTCAAGGCTGGGTGGGACAACACCAGAGGACCTTAAGTCAAGTGTACAAAACGGTAAAAGAGCACACTCAACAGCGACAGCAACAGGACCAAGCACGCTGTAATCAGCGGGCTAAGCTGACCCCCCTGCTTCCTGGTGAGAGAGTCCTTATCCGCAACTTCCGTAGAAGAGCGAGGGGAAAACTTACCCCAAGATGGACTCCAGAGCCCTTTGTAGTAGTGTCACAGCTGCGGGAGGGTCACCCAGTTTATGTGCTGAAGCCAGAAGGAAAGAAGGGCCAACACGTACTGTCCATCGAAACAATCTCCGGACCTGCCCACTAAATGTGCTGCTAAACCGGGAGCCAGAGGAGCAGCAAAGCCATGAAACCAACGCGCCGCCTGACCTTCCTCCACCCACTTGGTGGCTCCCAAGTTTGATACAAGCACCACCCACACCCTGCCCAGCTCAGGCTAATCCACCTGACCCTCCTCAAGGACCGGTAGCCCCCAATGGTGAGCCCCTTCGTCGCTCACAGCGCAGTAACTTGGGTATTGCACCAGACAGGTATGGACATGACTAAGTGGTCGGGACGACCATTGTTAAAAATGGGGGGAGAAATGTCACAGTGCCAGTAGGTTGTCCCCTTGATTATTTAATTACATGTGTTTAATTCAACAGTGTGAAGTGACCTTTTTTTTTGGTTGACCATTGTGGTTGTATTGTGTTCAGTGTTTTTATTTACATGGACTCAAAGTAATCAAGGAAAGGACTGACAGCTGGTGCTGGGATGGACCACACGTGAGTGCCTGGCTGAGAGCGGCGTGTGGGTAATCAAGCGGCAGGTGTGACGGCGGGGCAATCAGAGACACAAAGGACGTGGAGGGGAGCTCCAGAGGCAGAATCCGACGGAGTCCACAGCGAGACGACACGAAGGACGTCGGGACGGTCGGGAAGAGCAGTGGGTCGACCCTGAGGCTGGATACTACGCTCACTACCAGATAAGTGAAGGAACGTTGCCAGGCCTGAGATTAGTTGATGTGTGCGTGGTTTGAAGTGTGTTTTGTCCCTCGTCGCTGAAGCTGTGGTGCCTTCCTTCAGGCTTACAGACGCGAGGAGGAAGAGACGACGGACGGGACCGGGCTGGCAGTGGGACGACACAGGAGTGAGGCGCGAGAGGCCGTCGGGACCGAGAGGAAAGGCAGAGCGAAGCGCTGCAGCGCAGCAGAGGACACCAGAGCGGGGGGATCTGTACGGAGGCCCAAGAAGGCCCTGCCTCACGAGAAGCCGCTGACTTGCACAGCTTTTTAAGTGACTCTTTTAATTACTAAGACATTTTAGGAACTTTTAGTGACTGGTTTTAACCTGTTTTTATGAAAACATTTTAGATTGTTGTATTTTAATTGTTTGTTTTTTTAGTAAAACAATTTAAACCAATCGCTGCCTTTTGTTCTTTTTAGCAGTGGGAAAAACTATTTTAGTGCTGGTATAGTTTTTATCTTGTGTGACACTAACATGCTAATTAATGATGAGTTAAACATTTACCAATCTTTACTCAAACGCTTATTAATGATGAGTGAAACATTTACTTATCCTTTACTGTAAAGGATTAGTAAATGTTTCACTCATCATTAATAAGCATATTAGTAAAGGATGTGTAAATGTTTTAGTCATCATTTATAAGCATATTAGTAAAGAAATAGTAAATGTTTTACTCATCATAAATAAGCATATTAGTAAAGGATTAGTGAATGTTTTCTCATCATTAGTAAGCATATTAGTAAAGGATATGTAAATGTTTTACTGTACGCAGTTTTCAGCCAGCAAACCCCCTGAAACTTCTCATATTAGTCAAGGATTAGTAAATATTGAACTCATCATTTATAAACCTCTTCTCTGACTTGAATAATCAGTAATGACACATTTAAAGACACATTTAGAAATGTTTCACTCATCATTATTAAGCAGATTAGTAAAGATTGGTAAATGTTAAACTCAAGTAAAGGATTAGTGAATGTTTTACTCATCATTAATAAGCATATTAGTAAAGATTAGTAAATGTTTTACTCATTATTAATAAGCATATTAGTGAAGGATTCATAAATATTTTACTCATCATTAATAAGCATATTAGTAAGGGATCAGTAAATGTTTCACTCATCATTAATAATCATATTAGTTAAGGATTAGTAAAAGTGTTACTCATCATTAATAAGCATATTAGAAAAGGATTAGTTAATGTTTATCTCATAAATAAGCATATTAGTGAAGGATTAGTAAATTACAAATTCATCATTAAAGCATTTTTCTGACATGAATAATCAGTAATAACTCATTTATATACACATTTATAACACAATTATAAAAGTGTTACTCATTAATCAGCATATGAGTAAAGGACAAGTTAATCTTTTACTCATCATAAATAAGTATAGTAGCAAAAGATTAGTAAATGTTTCACTCATCATTAATAAGCGTTTTAGTTAAGGATTTGTAAATGTTTTACTCATCATTAATTAGCATATTAGTAAAGGATTATTTAATACTGAATTTATCATTAATAAAGTATTTTTTGACATAAATAATCAGTAATAACTCCTTTAGAGACACACTTTTAAATGTGTTACTCATCATTAATAAGCATATGAGTAAAGGACAAGTAAATTTTTCAGTCATCATTAATAAGCATATTAGTAAAGGATTAGTAAATACTAAATTCATCATTTAAAAAGCACTTTTTTACATGAATAATCAGTAATTACTCATCTATAGACGCACTTATAAATGTTTTACTCATTATTAATATCCATATTAGTAAGGGATTAGTAAATGTTTTACTAATCATTAATAAGCGTATTAGTAAAGGATGAGTAAATACTGAATTCATCATTTATAAAGTATTTTTCTGACATGAACAATCAGTAATAACTCATTTATAGACACACTTATAAATGTTTTTGAATGAATTTTTTTTTTATTTGCTACTAGTCAGGGTTTTGAGAAAAGTCCCACAAATCATATATCGTCAGTAAAACCTCAATATTCCCCTGCGTCGACCCAAAGTCTCTGATCATAGTGAAGAATTCAAATGAAATTCAAACGATTTCTGCCTGGCAGACCTGATTTCTTAACTCCCAAATGGTGTTGTCACTTAGCTAATCAAGCCACACAGGACCAAAACACATGAATAAAGTCAATTGCCATCTTTTCAGTGTTACCTAACTATTTCAAAGTGTCACTGTCCCAGCTGCATAGTGTAGCTAAAATTTGACTTCAGTTAGCCCAGAATGAGGTGAGGCGCATGAAGCACAAATATGTGCATGTGTGTATTTTGGGTTAAAAGGAAATAATCTTCACACAGAATTTCCACCAATAAACACATAGTGTGTGTTTATGTGTTTAACTGCACGCGAAGCGTGCATGTCTTTGTGTGTTTGTATGTTTATAAAGACCATTGGAGCTCAGTTTAAACAAGACCCCCACTCATAAAGTGCTTGGTGACATCAGTCTGTTAGGGAGGGCAAACACCGACAGGTATATCAAGAACACAGCTCAAGGTCAGGTGCCAGGTGTTGATAATCCGCAAATCAGGACACACATGATTAAACACCTGAATAAAGTCTCCTGCCATCTCCAGAACTATTTCAGCATGTCATCCAGCTGAAATGCTGCTTGAGGCTGGCTTGTATTAAAATGATAAATCCCGGCAGCGGCCCGAGCCCCACTCACGATTCCCGCGGGAATTGTCTAGTATTGTTATTGTTGTTGTCATTATTATTATTTCAGTCAGTCAACTCACGTTCAATTGTTTTATTGTTGCTGCAAATACATGTTATAGATTTGGCGTCCAGGCTCCAGTCTCATCACTCCTTGCAGAAATGTTTACATGAAGGCATGGAGGAGTGATGAGCAAAACATATGAGAACACCCCCTGGAGCCTGCAGGTGGATGCTGGGGTGGAGGTGGGGGTGAAAGAACACGCAGCAATCAGCGTCTGGCAGCATAGACGTTTTACGAGCAGAGGGAGAGATGGGTAAACTCCCAGTTTAAATACACCGCCAAATTGAGAGGTGGAGAGTGTGATTGGAGGATTGATGTAAGGAGTGTGACGTATGACATGTGAAATGTGACATGTGAATAGCAGCGCCGCTCGAGTTGTCTGCCTGAATTAGCTCGCAGGCTTCGCTTCATTTCTGTTGTTTTTTATTATGATTATAATTGTGTTTTTTTCTCATTATTGTTTTTATTATTGTTTTTGTTATTTCATTATGGTTATTACCGTAATTGTTTTTGTTATTATAAATAATTATATATATAAAAAACAGTTGTCTCCTGGTCATAGACAGCAGGACTGGAGCTCCGGATGACCTTCTGTTCTGGTGGGACCTTCAGTGCAGAGCTCAGATCCTCAGGATGGTCCTCATCGTTCTTTGTCAGTTATCTCCTGGTGGACCATCAGAGCTTCAGGAGCTCCTCAACCTCTGAGCTGCTACCACAATGACCTTTAACCTCAAGAGTCCAACTGAACAACAGCAATGGAGCTCTGCAAACCAACCAGAGAACACCTGCAGAGGGCTCCACCTGCAGAGTGCCCTAGCTGCAGAGGGCTCCACCTGCAGAGGGCCCTACCTGCAGAGGGCTCAACTTGCACAGAGCTCCACCTGCAGAGGGCCCCACCTGCAGAGGGCCCTACCTGCAGAGGGCTCCACCTGCAGAGAGCTCCACCTGCAGAGGTTCCTACCTGCAGATGGCTCCACCTGCAGAGGGCCCTGCCTGCGGAGGCAGGCAGGGCCTGCCTCCGCAGGCCCTGCCTGCCTCCGTGGAGCTCTACCTGCAGAGAGCTCCACCTGCAGAGCTCCTCCTGCAGAGGGCCCTACCTGCAGAGAGCTCCGCTTGCAGAGAGCTCCACCTGCAGAGGGCCCTACCTGCAGAGAGCTCCACCTGCAGAGGGCCCTACCTGCAGAGAGCTCCACCTGCAGAGGGCACCACCTGCTGTTGTGGGGCAGGTGTGTGCTCCTCTCTGTGTGTTTCCGTGTTCAGTGTGTGTTGTGTGTGCGTGCTCACCCCGTCGCTGCGGTCCTCGGTGTTGGCCAGCATCTCCTGCAGAGCTCGGACAGACAGACTCTGCTCCAACACAAAGGTGCAGATGGAAAGATCTGGAGGAACATTCTGGAAACAGCAACACAGGTGGTCACATGACAGGAAGTGTCACAGACTAATGACATGACGATGACATGAAGGTCAGTCAGAGGTCGATGATCCAGAGGTCATGGAACTAGAAGAATGTGTGGTTCCCACCCTGGGGTCTGGGCCCCCCCAGGGGGTCACCAGGGGATCTCTGGGCTCTCAGCTTGGAGGTGGTCTACGCTCACATAAGCTGACAGAGAGGATCCACTGAAGACCTCCTATAATAATTATTATATTCAGAGTTGGATACTGAACAGTAAATATAATTATAATTTATTTACCTTGGAGTTGGAGATGGACTCGAGGAAGCAGAGTCTGTTCCCGAAGCCCTCAGCAGCCAGACACAGCTTCTGCTGCTCTTTGTGGAGGGTCGCAGAGCACTGCAGGACCACCTCATCGTCCTGTAGGAGGGCAGAAAGGGAGGTCAGGAGGTGATCCAGGAGACTCAACACTGGAGAAACACCTCAGCACACACACACATACACACCCAAACACACACTCTATTGCCCTTCAACAAGTCAACAGACAGAGTGGTGTTCAAACTTTCTTCAGGGCTTAAATAGAAGAAGCTCTTCGCTACAGACCCCTCTGCAACACAACCTGGCCCTTCAGACCCCTCTGCAACAGAACCCGGCCCTTCAGACCCCTCTCCATCACAACCTGGTCCTTCAGACCCCTCTCCATCGGAGCCTGGTCCTACAGACCCCTCTCCATTAGGGATGGAAATTTCCATCCCCAGGACGATATATGCATCTCGATATGTAGGCTATGGTACGATGCACTAACCATTCACATGAAGCATCTACCAATTCAGGATGATACGATTTATCTTCCTACCACGATGCAATCAGGATGCAATAACGATGCAAATCTGTGCAAATTCAACTCAACTTTTTTGTTCCTTCAAGACCACTTCAGAGTGGAGTAGTCCGGATGTGCTTCTTCTTCTTCTCTGGCATCCTTCCCCGGGTGTTGATGTTCAGTGACTAGTGACGCCTACGTCGCCTAGTGGTGACTGTGAGTAGGTGAATCAGAGTGTGTTGTCGTTCCGCAATAAACAGTCCACTCGTGAGAATTTAACGGCTGAGAGATAATTATGGAAGTGAATTGACTGAAAATAATAATTTTAAATTTAAAAAATATATATATAATAACATGACATCGGATTTTACAGATGCAAAGCTTTTACAAGGCGATGCATTGTGGTTTCAGCCCGGTTTCTAATCTGATGCACACCACTCCAACCGATGCAATTTACCATAGACCCTCGCATCGATGCACTGATTGCGCATCGGATAAAATGCCCATCCCTACTCTCCATCGGAACCTGGTCCTTCAGACCCCTATCCATCAGAACCTGGTCCTATAGACCCCTCTCCGTCAGAACCTGGTCCTTCAGACCCCTCTCCATCAGAACCTGGTCCTTCAGACCCCTCTCCATTAGAACAAACTGTGATCAATAACCAGTTGAACCAGAGTAGAGACCAAAACAGGTTTGAAACAGGCCGAAGCAGAGAGCTGGATCCAGACAGAACATGAAGAAGAATCGTCTGAGATTCAGGGGTATAACGGTTAGTTTACTGTTTCCTGTTTTTATTCCCGTTAACTTGATCACCACACTGTGTCAGTGACTCACAGAGAAGCTGCTCACTGCCTGGAAAAGCCTGAACTGTGTGACTGCTCCTCGGTAAAGCAGCCGCGGTCCCTCCAAACATGAACACGTAAACATGTTCATGGGAAATAATTGCAATCCCCAATCCCTATCACGAGTGGGGTTCAGCGGGTTATCTACGCCTCTCAGCGGAGGGTAGACACACGCTGATCCACTCAGTGTGGCGAGCGTGCAGCCCCAGACATCTAAGGGCATCACAGACCTGTTATTGCTCAATCTCGCGGGGCTGAACGCCACTTGTCCCTCTAGGAAGTTGCACGCCGACCACACGGGGCCACGTAACTAGTTAGCATGCCGGAGTCTCGTTCGTTATCGGAATTAACAAGACAAATTATGTGAACACATAAACACATGAACATGTGAACACATAAACACATGAACATGTGAACACATGAACAAATGAACACGTAAACATTGTTGGGGAAGTTACTTTTAAAAAGTAGTGTTTGCTCGTTACTCGTTACTTCTGAAAAAAGTAACTCGTTACTTTACTTAGTTACCCTTGATGAAAAGTAATTTTTCATGTTACTCGTTACATAAAAACAAGCCCAAAATAAACAATCTCCAGTTGTTTCCTTTCCTAATGTGATATATTACTTTTTAAAAAGAGAAATCTACATAAAGAGTGTTAATGTACATCTACATCACATTTCAATATCACAGTGCCAAGCATCGAGTCAATAAAAGGACGTCATTTATAAAAAGAAGACCTGGCATCTTTGGCTCTGGCGCATGCTCCATGTGCGTGAATGTGTTTGGCGGTGTGCATGATAACAAGGAAATGAGGAAGTGAACAAACTGCCTAATGCAGTCGTGTTTTGCATTATTTTTAGAAGCTGGAAGATAATCAGGGGGATTCACACAGACAGAAGAGCCCCAAGAAACAACTGCACATCAAGAAACAAGCTAAAAAAGTCGCAACCCACGGCCGAGACTCTCAAGCTTTGCAGCCCTTAGACGCTTATAACGAGCAGACTTGGCAACGCTGTTGAGAAGGCAGCTTCAGAGAGATCTGTCTGTGGTAAAAGTAACGTTGCGCTGCATTACAAAAGGAACGTTTCGTCACCAAATTTTCAATAGTAGTGCGTTACTTTACTTTATACCTGAAAAAGTACAGTAGTTATGTTACTATAACGCGTTACAAACAAGACTGCACGTAATCACATAAACACATGAACACGTAAACACATGAACACATAAACACATGAACATATGAACACCTGGGGGGTATTCCACGAAGCTGGCTAAAATAGGCTGGGCTTTCGCCGGTAAGCGTGGCTTGAATAAGCGGCAACTTTAATCTCAGCGGCAAGTAGTTCCACTAACGAGGCTCGGCTGATTTTCAGAGACGCTTATTCAAGCCAGGCTGATTCAAGCTGCAGCTGAGCGCGCGTCCGGGGGAGAGAGAAAGCCCTGACGAGTCGATTGTCGAAATGACGAATTCATGGCAAAACCAAGAGCAAAGACGTCTTCAACTGCTGAGCAAAAGCTTCTCGTGGAGTTGTATGAGGACTACAAGGGGAAAATAACTAAAGGGCAACACGGCTGCAATTAATAAAGCCAAAGACGCTGCCTGGCATAGCACCGTTTAAAATATATAATGAAGCGCTTGCCTGTGCGTGCACACGCACACCTCTGCAAGTTTAGATTTTCAGAGGGCATGATTTCAAACCCTGATTGAGTTTCTGCTGTGGTTTATGACCTTTTTTTGTCACCCTGAAGCCCCTCACACTACTGTGACCCTGAGGAGATCGATCTTGATGAAATGAAGCTGATCAAAACCTGTTAAAGAAGTTGATTTCTTCATATATATATATATATATATATATATATATATATATATATATATATATATATATATATATATATATATATATATATATATATATATATATATATATATATATATATATATATATATATATATATATATATATATATATATATATATATATATATATATATATATATATATATACATATATATACATATATATATATATATATATATGGAGAGAGAGAGAGAGAGAGAGAGAGAGAGAGATTGAACAGCATCTGTTTCATTGTTTCTGTGTAAAGTGATGGTGGCTTTTACTTTACTTGTAGGCCTACTTTATGTTCTTGATTTGACAAATTTGTATCCATCATAGATGAATATATCAGCAACATAGTTAACACCTAAAAAATTAGGACTTAGCAAAAAAAAAGGGTAACTTCATGTGGTGATGTTTCATCAAATATTGAATAAAACAGTAGAAAAAAACACGTAGGCCTACAGGGGACCCTGCTGAAAAAAACAGCTAAAACCAGCTGAAGATGGTTGCTGGTTTTAGCTGGTTCTAGCTGGTCTTAGGCTGGTTTAGCTGGTTTATCCAGCTGGACAAGCTGGTCAGGCAGGTCCAGCTGGTCTCTCAGCATAGCTGGCCAGCTTGGTATGGCTGGTCACCCACCAGGATTAGCTATTATTTGCTGGTCAAGCTGGTTGGTTAGCTGGTTGGCTGGACTGACCAGCTAACCCTGACTGATAAACTGGTTAAGATGGTAAGTTTGCCACTATGGTCACGTCAGCCTTCTCTCATTTTCGCGTGGTCAAGCCAGCCGCTCCATCATTAGAAGTGCACTCCTACTACAGACTTAATGGCAAACGCACAGAAACAAGTAGGAAAGTCAGCGTTAACTTGGAAAAAAACTGTGAAAACTTCTAGTTTTCCAAATCAAATGGGGATGTTAATATAATGCTCATATTTATAGTAAAAAGGAAATAAAATTTCATTAAAAAAATTAACTGTGTTGAAATGCAATAAAAAAGAGGTGTATGCCATATAACAAGCTTAGCATCATGTGTTAATTCAGAGCCAATAGGTCACATGACCTGTGAGTAATTGAGCTCTAATGCTCATATTTCCAGTATAAAAAGCATAATGTATTCATTTTTTTTTTTTTTATTGGGTCCAAATGTAATAGAAAGAGGAGTGTCATAGAGCAGGCTTAGATCTACTGTCTGACACTGAGTCTGAGCCAATAGGTCACATGGTCAAATGTAATTAAAAAAGAGGCGGTGTGTCATAGAGCAGGCTCAGATCATCTTTTTATTTTATCTGGACACAGTTAATGTTTTTTTAATGAATTTTTAATTTATTTTATTCTGTAGATATGAGCATAAGAGCATAACAACTCCCAGGTCATGTGACCTTTTGGCTCAGAATCATTGTCAGACAGTAGATCTAACCCTGCTCTATGACATACACCACTTTTTATTGCATTTCAACACAATTAATTTTTTTAATGAATTTTTAATTCATTTTTACTGTAAATATGAGCATTTTATTAACAATCCCATTTTATTTGGAATAATGGAAGTTGCATGCTTTTTCCAAGTTACTGCTGACTTTCCAACTTGTTTCTGTGCGCTTGCCATAAAGTCTGCCATTAATTCCAACTCCTCCCAGTTGTTGTTCTCCTTTCCCGAAAGATAAATACTTGCTCCTCACCAGCCATTTGGAATTAATGAAACTTCTTGGCTGAGAGGTGAAATGTCACCCCAAACTCTACACAGTCCAGTTACCTTTTCTAGGAGTCTTCAAGGTATGCAAATTAAAATATTTTTTACAATCAAACACACATTAATTAGCCATGTTAATGAATATATATTTTTATTTTAAGTTAATTGACTTTACTTAACTTTAATTTCTTTCCATTCTAAATTCAGCCACTTGGCCTTCAAAGTACATAACTTCCAAATGCAGTATAGAGATCTGCCTGGTAGGTTTTCATATCAACATTTTTTTATATACATCATACAACTTTGTTCAGACAGAGAGAAACAGCCACTTTGGCTGTCTTAAGACAACTGTCAAAAAGATGTTCACATCTCTATAAGACAAGAACAGTATAATGTTGCAAACAACCACATTTCATCATTAAGTCAATAACTAAACAATAATTTGAACACAATTCAAGATCCATTTACAGTTCATCTTTACATAAAGATAAAATTTCGACACTCAAATAAACTGCACAGTGCCCCATATCGGAGCTTAAACAAATATTCAATAAATCAGTTATTTTGCAACAATTCATAATCAACAACTTTGATAATCAATTAACTGTTATAAGTCATCTTAAAAATAAACATACAAAATTCAAAGTTTTAAAATGACATTTTGTTCATATGCAAACCCATTTCACTCATTGTTCCTTTAAAATCAAGTTAAAGGTGCTATGAGGAGAATCTATTACCGGCAACATAACAGACTCTGCTACCCATGAGCATGCGCGGCGACTGTCGTAATGCTGCGTTCCAGTAATCATGAACTGGGAGTGACATCATCTCCGAGTTATCAGCGTTCCAGTTACAAAGTCGGAAAACATGCCGATCTACCAGGCTATTGTTAGCTGTTGTTAGCATGCCTGCGTTGTTGTTCACAAATATCACAAGAAGAATGTGATTATCACTATGGCAGCATTTTTGTAAATATAAGTCTAACAATACTATGTATACAGCTGATCTAGAGCGACACACCCCAGTCAGAAGTGCAAATAAATTGATTATTACAGGAGCTAAATAACTGTTCACACTGGGGGCATCCATCTTCCATTGTCAACTCGAGGGTGGGGAGGTTTCACCGAGTTCCCAGTAGGAAATTCGACCTTGGGGCCGCTTCCACTTGCAGTTTCCTACCGAACTCAAAATTCCTAATTCTGACTACAACTGAACGCATCAAGAGACGCTATATCCACAGCGTGTGTATGTTTTGAGGCTAATGGATGCAATTAAGGACCTTCCTCAGAACTCTGCATTTGCTTTACAACTTCGTTTTTTCAACAACTTACAGGATGCAAAGCGATGAGGTAATCTATCTCTTTCTAGTTACGTAGCGGTAGTTTTTGATGTGTGACAACAAGCAGTTTTTGGAAAACTTGTTATCGTAATTTTGTAGCCGGGTTATTTATCGCTACTTACAGCCCTGTGCTCTAAGACATGTAATATAAATAATAAAATAATGAAAAAATTTGCTGTAGTTTTAATTTTCTTGTTCCAGAAGTTTGCCAGTCAAGCCCTGTCTGACCCAAACGGAAGGCTAAGGAATAGCATTTATAGATAACCTATTTTGATGCTATAAAACTCATCAATAAGTGCGATTTCGATCAGGGCATATATCAAAAAGTTACACTTTTTGTAATCACTTAGAAACTCCTCACAGTCTCTATAAATGTCATGACAGTTAACAACCATTGCTATGAAGAGCTTGGCAATATATCCTGACAACTATTTTGCAAAGACATATCTGGATTAGACATCCCAAATCTAGAGTATGAGGGGCCGCATAAGATTTCATCCATTCTCATCCTCTCTCATATTCTCTCATACTCATATACATTCTACTTTCACATACATATATTTTCCTCTCACACACATACGTTTCTCCTCTTACATACATTCATTCTTCTCTTACATGCATATATTTTCTTTGTACATGTAAGATACATTCATACATTCCCTATTTATTTAGGAGAATGTATGAATGTGAAAGGAGACTGTGCCTATCTGCAGGTGTGAGTATATATGCATGTGAGAGGAGAATGTATGTGAGTATGAGGGAATATATATGCCTGTGAGAGGAAGAGAATGGATTAAGTCTTGTACGGCCCCTCATACTACAGTTTTTCACGTTTGTTAACACACAAAAATCTAAACTTTGCACAACGTTAACTTCACCTACCATTCGCTCTACCTGAATTGTCACTACCTCAAACTCCCTTATGACTCCCTAGACTCTGACTTTCCTTCTTTACACCCTGACGCCAATTGCACATCACCTTGTTGTCTAAACACTACACAGAATGTTCAGTTGTTACACACACCTCTCATGTAACATCTCAGTGGTATCAACCTACAACACACAAGTGTTCAAAACTCAACAAATTCAGGTCTGGTGAGCAAGTAGCAATCAGGACTGCAGCATATAAGTGCCTTGAGCCTCCTCCTCTGTGTTTGGTGAACACAGGAGAACCTTGGAGAGAGCAACCAGAGAAGGAGAAGTGTAAGAGTGAGAGGAGGAGAGGGAGAACAAGGAGGAGAACAAGGAGAAGGAGAAAGAGGACACAGAGTGGAGCAAGAGAAAGAGGACAGATTGAAGCATGAGGAACAGGAGGACAGAAAGGAGCAGTAGGAGGAGAACAAGGAGAAGGAGCAGGAGAAGAGAGAGGAGAAGAAGCAGGAGGACAGATTGGAGCAGGAGGAGGAGGACAGATTGAAGCATGAGGAACAGGAGGACAGAAAGGAGCAGTAGGAGGAGAACAAGGAGAAGGAGCAGGAGAAGAGAGAGGAGAAGAAGCAGGAGGACAGATTGGAGCAGGAGAAGGAGGACAGATTGAAGCATGAGGAACAGGAGGACAGAAAGGAGCAGTAGGAGGAGAACAAGGAGAAGGAGCAGGAGAACAGATTGGAGCAGGAGGAGAGAGAGGAGAAGAAGCAGGAGGACAGATTGGAGCAGGTGGAGAGAGAGGAGAAGAAGCAGGAGGACAGATTGGAGCAGCTGGACAGATTGGAGGAGGACAGAGAGGAGCAGGAGGAGGACAGAGAGGCGCAGGAGCAGGGGGACAGGTCCTAAGCAGGAAGACAGAGAGGAGCAGAAGGACAGAGAGGAGCAGGAGGAGGAGGACAGATTGGAGCACGAGGAGCAAGAGGACAGAGAGAAGCAGGAGGAGGACACAGAGGGGCGGGAGCAGGAGGACAGATTGGAGCAGGAGGACAGAAAGGAGGGGAGGAGGAGAGAGGAGGACAGATTGGAGCAGGAGGACAAAGAGAAGCAGAGGAGTAGACAGATTGGAGCAGGAGGATAGATTGGAGCAGGAGGACAGAGAGGAGCCTGAGGAGGACAGAGAGGAGCATATAATAGTACTCCTTCTTCTTACTCCTCCTTCTTCTCTCTCTCCTCCTCCTCCTCTCTGTCCACCTGTTCCAATCTGTCCTCCTGCTCCTGCTCCTCTCTCTCCTCCTGCTCCTTTCTGTCCTCCTCCTGCTCCTCTCTTTCCTCTTGCTCCTCGTGCTCATCTCTGTCCTCCTTCTCCTGCTCCAATCTGTCCTCCTGCTTCTTCTCCTCTCTCTCCTCCTGCTCCAATCTGTTCTCCTGCTCCTTCTCCTTGTTCTCCTCCTACTGCTCCTTTCTGTCCTCCTGTTCCTCATGCTTCAATCTGTCCTCCTTCTCCTGCTCCAATCTGTCCTCCTGCTTCTTCTCCTCTCTCTTCTCCTGCTCCTTCTCCTTGTTCTCCTCCTACTGCTCCCTTTCTGTCCTCCTGTTCCTCATGCTTCAATCTGTCCTCTTTCTCTTGCTCCACTCTGTGGTCCTCCATGCCCTCCTTCTCCTCTCTCCTCCCCTCCTTGTCCTCTTTCTCCTTCTCCTTGTTCTCCTCCTTGTTCTCCCTCTCCTCCTCTCACTCTTACACTTCTCCTTCTCTGGTTGCTCTCTCCAAGGTTCTCCTGTGTTCACCAAACACAGAGGAGGAGGCTCAAGGCACTTATATGCTGCAGTCCTGATTGCTACTTGCTCACCAGACCTGAATTTGTTGAGTTTTGAACACTTGTGTGTTGTAGGTTGATACCACTGAGATGTTACATGAGAGGTGTGCGTAACAACTGAACATTCTGTGTAGTGTGGTGATGTGCAATTGGCGTCAGGGTGTAAAGAAGGAAAGTCAGAGTCTAGGGGAGTCATAAGGGAGTTTGAGGTAGTGACAATTCAGGTCGAGCGAATGGTAGGTGAAGTTAAGGTTGTGCAAACTGTGCCAAAGTTTAGATTTTTGTGTGTTAACAAATGTGAAAAACTGTAAGACGATCTACAGTCTCATAACTGGAAAAAGATACAATATCCCCATCAATGTTGCCATTCTAGTCACTCTAGTCTCTCTCATAAGAGTTTGGCAAGTCACACACAAACACTTTGTCAGCACATTCTATGAACAGACACTTTTGATATAATGTCTGTACTGCAATCAGCTGCATTTGTGATCCATCACCTTTTTTAACACAAGTAATGTGTGGCACAGACACCCCTTGTGTGAATGCAGCTGGAAGTGTGTGAAATGGAATGAAAAGCAAGGCAAGTTCACTTTTTCCATTTACATCATAAGATAGTATCTGTTGCAGCTCTCCTCTAGACCCATCAGCCAGCCTGACGCACCACTCAATGCGCCGCTTTGCTCGACTGTAGTCGTGGCCGTGAAAGCAAGCCCCTTGTGAATTATTCTCTTGTCTGAGAGGATTTCTTTTGGAGGCTGTTTGCCTGCTGCAGCAAAAGCCTGAAGCTCTGCCTGTGTGAGATGCTTCACTTGTCCATCATCCAAAACAGTAGTATTATAGCATTTTTTGTATTTCTGAACCCTTGAGCACTCAGTCATTTGGCTACAGAAACCATAAACACGATCACTTACTCTGTGTTTGGATGCAAAATAAGGAATAGATCTGTGCAGCAAAAATTTGCCCACAATCTGCTTGGGAACATCCTTTGTGCCATGCACCAATTTGAGAAGACTCCCATTAGCGCTTTCAAAAACAAAGGCAGAGTGTGCCCATAAGGGACCAAGCAACTTAACAGATTTGGCCAGATGCATCAGAAGATGTACATTGGAGGTCATGGCGGCCTCCCCAAACAGTGCTTGAAACCTCACTACAAATTCTAAGAGCATCTCATCAGCTTTGTTGACCTCCTCAAAAGTAATCTCTTTTAGAAGTAGGTAGACTGCTGAAACAAGAAGGCAAAGATGCTTTGTATATTTCACATCTATGAGTCCTTCGAGACACGGCAAACTATAATACAACAGCCAGGCCCTCCATTCAGATGCTTTCCAGTATTTAGAGTCTGAGATAGGTCTTGGAAGTCGAGTGATAAGATGTGGTGGTTTGATATTTTGCAGCCTCTCATTCAATACTCTTAATGTACTTGGGTCACCAATGTAGTATGATTCATCAGCGCCTCAAGTAAAAGAGCTGCATGCTGCCTCACAACACCCAGTAAGACAGCATGCATATAATCAGGAACAAAGCCCCACACAATGTCAAAACATGGCATATTAATTAAAGCAGAAGGTCCTTTCACACCCCTTACATTTCTCTGTAGGGTGAGAGCCTCCTCCATGTCATGTAACATGCTTTCTGCATCTCTGTCAGGGTAATCTGTATCTGTGACAGTGTATTTCACTTGTCCATTTACAAGTGTGCCTGGGTGGAGGCAGAAACCACAGCCAAAATACCCATTGAACTGAGTACAGTTCTGCATTGCTGGCCTGGCCTTGGAATCAACACAGCAACATATACCAACAACTTTGCTGATGACGCCTTTTCCCATCCTTTCTCCATGACACTCCCTTGGTTGCAAGCTCTTTAGCTTGATCTACAAAAGGTTTAAGGAAAACATGCATCAGAGGTTCTGCTGATCCAAACCACAGCCCAGCCAACACCACATGTTTGAACCTCATGTTTGGTGGTAGCTCATTGAGGTGAAGGTGAATGGGCCAAATGGAAAATTTTGAGGATTTGTAAAGAGGAGAACCATCTGAATTGAATGTATAAGATATATTGTTAGGATCTGATAAAATTTTCCTGGTGCTGATAGCTCTTTGTACAGATCACCATCATAAATGTCTGATAAAATGTTTTCTGCTTTGCCTGATCTGTCCACCCTGTAGCTCAACTTGCTCTGTAGTTCTGGAGTTCCTAGGATGCACTGAATCTGGGGAGCAATTGGAACATTAATAAAGAAGCTTCCATTGTTTAGGTTGTTTGGGTCAACTGGTGAACTACAACCTGAACACTGTGTGATACTGTTCTCTTGTACCTCATTTTGACTTCCCAAATTGGCTTTACAGACTTTACAGTAAAAATGAAACTTGACTTTATCCATGTTATTCTGAAACACTTTGTTAAATGCATACTTTGACCCTGGTACCACTTCTTGCCCAAATAGGTGATTGATAAGTTTGAGCAAATCATCAAGTGCAGATCCAGTTATTTGATGTCTTGCAGCATAGGTCATGATCATCAGTAACGCCTCAGCCCTTGATGTTTTACCAGTGGCCATAAGAGGCATGTCAATACCCTCATTTACTTCATTTTCAAGTGGATCATTTGAACAGTCCAAGTTGCTGTCTTCTGGTGACTCTGATTCTTCTTCTTCTGACGGCATGCTCTCTTGTGATGGGTTGACTTCGTCGTCTGATGGAGTCACATTCTAGGAACAATAGTGACATATAAAAAAACTCTATTTTGACAACTTTCAGAACATCTTTATACAAAGAGGTTAATTTGTATATCTTCCTTGACACCATGTTTACTGTCTCTTCACTTTGCAACTGTTTCTGATGGTGGGGATAAAGCTGGTAATTATCTTTATTTTTCTTTTTTCAAGAAATTTATGTGCGAAGCAAAACCATCAATTAACTGATCCAAGGTACTGAAGTATTAAACATGTATTTAAAGCCAAATATGTTAACCCTCTGTGCTGTAGACGACGGTTGTTCTCCAAAAACTATAAAAAATAAAAATAAAAAAAATGAGAAAACCCACTGCAATGGATGAATTGTTCCTGTGCTGAGATGGCTTTTTTTCTCTTTTCAGGTGAGCAGTTGCAGATGTCGCTACATAAATGCAGGAAAAAGGCTCTGTTGCAGATGTCACTGCATAAATGCAGGAAAAGGCTCTGATTAGAAATAAGCTAGGCTTTGTACTACATATTACAACTTCTTAACTAACTTCAGAGCAGAGTCGAGATGCTGCGATATGTGGCACTCTATATATATATATATATGAAGGCCTAAACTTTTAGCAGTGATTTGTCATGTAAATGCTCAATAGCTTACTAAAATTACATGGGTCAAAAAACTGCCTAAAGTGACTGAATTCAAAAACTTTATTAAACTTGTGGCAATGATGCATAGCACACATCCTCCAGCCAATTACACAGTATTTTTGTGAGACCCAGTCAGAAAAAGGTAATTCAGCTTTTACTTACTTTAGCTGTAGGCCACTCTATCTCATGGTCACTTTCTTCTCTTGACTGTGCTGAATCGTCTGAAGCATCCTCCTCCTTTAAATGAGATGAAGAACACTTTAGAGAAGCAATGTGTGTAATACATACAAGACAATTTTCATTAATGCAACTGAAAAAACATACCGAAAATGGTGGTAATTATTTCAGAGCACATACTTTAATCACAAGTTACAGACTCTCACATTCAGCTTCTTATGAATAACTGTATAGGCCCTCCTCACTTTCAAATTGTGGTACATGAATATGAGTGGTGCCATGTGGATCGCAGTGTACTGTACCTCTGTCAAAAGTTGCTGTTCTTTTTGTAACATTCCTCTCATCTGGCAGTTCTTCATCTGAAGAGACCTGGTCCTTTTAATGAGAGACCATTAAGTTTGAAAGATACAAGTTTAGACTCAGCAGTTTTTCCATACACAAAAAAAATATCCCCCACCACAAATTGATTTTTATATTTTCGGTGCTGTCTGTTTGCCCATGCCCATAAGATATGTAGCTCTCTTTGAATGCTGCTTGTCGTTTCACACTCCAGTGCAATAGGTGGGAGTATATATCATAACTCCACCAATAAAACCAAAGAGGAAGTGCATCCCTCTTAACTCTGATAAATTAACACTGGTCTGGATAACTTTTTAAATAAGTTATTGGGACAAGATTTGGAATAAAAATTGGTAAACAAGTCAAGTATGCAGCATATGTGATGTCCAGTCAGTGGACCCCATCACCACAAATAGATTATAATCTGCGATAAGCACTGTACAAACAATCCAAATTAATTAAAAACATTTACCTGAATCACATGTTCCCTTCTCGAATGGTCACTTTCATCTTGAGAATGTATCAAATTATCAGCTGTCAGATCATCCTTGTCAAGAGACACAGCATGCACATCAGACATGGCATACTAATCATATACTTTATATCACTGCTTGAAGAGGATCCATCTTACTAATACATTAGCTCATAAATAATAAAAATGCAAAGAGGGCATTAGTGACAGGAACAGGAAAAAAATGCATATATAGGGGTTACATAGTGCGATTACAGTCCTCTGCTGACAAATTCTTCTTAGTGTAGTTCTTGGTATTTCAGAGCTACTGCAAGGCTCCAGGTATTCTTTGTACTTTCTTTTGGCATCTAAAAAGTAAAACAGTGCTGTGTGAACATGAGGATTTTTTAGATCTGTGTAAAATACATTTAGGTTTAATTTAACATCTATGACACCCAAATTGCAGAATCTTTCATCAGATTAGTGTTCACACCAATAACACCATTACATTTCAAGCTCTGCAAGAAAAAAATATCTCTAAAGACAGCTGTCACCTGACATCCAAGGTGACACAACTGATGCTAACAAAGGAAAAGTGGGAACTTGAGTATTCTTTTAAAATGGGCTCATACAGAACTGCCCAACTGAAACAGGATCGTTGGTTCTGCTTCCATCACTTCAAAGAGTAAAAATAGAACATATTTTTACATTATCATTAATCAATTAACACAGAACCATAGATAATAAAAAAGACACAATTGGTTTAAAAGTGAACTACCACTGACTAGATTAGATGATGCCAAGCGCTCTAGAAACCTGAATAGATATGTTTTGATTAGTGTTCCTCTCAGTTTGGCCACCATAAGTCTCCCCCTTACTATTCTCCTGTTGGCCAAAGCCTTGCCCAAAGAAAATCCAATCTTAATGTTTTTCTGTGTCTTGCTATGGGTGTGTGTGTATTAAATAGTCTGTCTGTTTGGCCGTATCGTATGGTCGTTGTTGTCCTTTATCCTTTCTTTCCCGCGCATAGACATAACATTTACACATATAGACAGAGGAATTAATGACGTAATCGGATGGCACAAAGCCAAAAAAAAAAAAAACTATCGGCGGAATATCCTTTCCGAAAAATATATTACTATGTTTCTCTTCACTTAATCGGATGGAACAATGCCAAAAAAAACTGTAGGCGGGAAAATCCTTTCCGAAAAATATGTCACTATGTTTCTCTTCACATCCGAGCATTAGTGCTTCATTAGAACACATTACAAGCTTCAGAAAACACAGAAAACAAATACTTTGGATAACTAATTCCATGACAAGCTCGGAATTTTATCTTAACAAATTTACTATCATCAAAACAATCCCAAACTTTAGGGGGACAGATAATGGATCAACTGATGGATGCATAATATACAAGTGTAAGCTGACAGAGTAGGTAGGCTACAGGGCGAGAACTAACTGATTCATCGAACTCGATCTATAATTACTTTATATAGGCCTCTATATATATATATACACACATATATATATATATATAGATATATAGATAGATAGATAGATAGATAGAGATAGATAGATAGATAGATAGATAGATAGATAGATAGATAGATAGATAGATAGATAGATATAGATATATAGCCTATATATATATAGAAATATAAATATCTTTAGATCGATAACCATCCTTATCCTCCAAGCCAAGTATTCAATATTAGTCTGAGCAAAACTTACACACTTCAAGTAGCCTAATGTGACTCTAGTGTGTGTCAACATGTTACCTTTCACGTCGTCCTGTTCCTCCTGTGAATAACCGCTTACACGGCTTGGTTTGGGGCACGCCAACGCGTTTAACCCCGCCCACGTTGAGGTACGCCGTAGCGTGTAACCCAGAGCAACAGGAATGAGGCACGTAACTCCTCGACGTAGAAAGTTCCTGGCTACGCGCGGTCATCGCATAACGGCTCGTAAACCATGCAAAGCTTGACCAGATGTTTGCCTACGTGAGGTACTCGGACGGATACAAAACCATTGTCCCAATTTCATTTATAAAAAATCTTCATATTAAAACATACCAAAAAGACGTCCTGTACCCCATCCTTTGGGAAGATGACTACTTCAACGGCCAGATTCTCTTAGTGAAAGGTAAGTCTGTGATTTGCCACCTAACGGTCGTTTACCGACGGTTATTTTAAGCCATTTAGGGTAATATTACCTGTCGGACTTCAGCTACAAAGTTATCAAAAGACTTTAGCTAACTTAGATTTGCATATACCTTTTAACAGAAACCCGAGAGGAGATTGAGGAGAGCACTGATAATCCATCAAAAAGGATACGAGTGCCGAAGATCCATCTGGGAGAAGATGCTTTAGTGGAGAAAAATGAGGGGACATCCAGAGAAAAGGATGATTTAAAAAAGAGGGCGGTATGTTTTATTTAAGACTTATACTCTATAAAAACTTAGCTGATATAACATTAACTAACTTGCTTTGTTCAGCCGCTGTGTAGTGTGCCTGACTTGTCGTGGGGGCTTCGTTTATATACACATATATGCCTAACAAAATAGCGGCAGTTTTCTGAAGTCACAAGTCTTTGCAATCTGGTTTATAATCGACTGGAAAGAACCGTAAAAAAGGGAGGCGAGGCATTATTATTAACATTGTAAGCATAAAATGTTAATATTAAGTGATCTAAGCATGAGTTCAGTTTTACACAAAAGAATGAATTACATTCGATTGCCTTTTGTTAACTCTGAAACATATGTGCTACTTGGTTACTTAATGCTTTTTACTATTTTTTCATGTTGTTTATCATTTTAATATGATAATTACATTTTTTTTCATTATAGAAAGCCATGAAGGTTGCTGAAGGAGCTGAGAAAAGAAAAAGTCTCATGCAAATTATGGCCGAAAAGAAAGCAATGAAAAAAAAGTCTCCACTGTTTGCAACTAATAAATAGAGAAAGAGGGAGGAGACACTAGAAGACATCTTCTCTGACAGTGATGGGGATGAAGGAGTTGTTCCTCAGAAGATTTATGATGAACTGAGACTGAAATATCAGCACATGCAGAAAAAGCAGGATGATCTAAACCAAGAACTGGACCATTACAAACAAAAGTAAGACATTTTGAGTGAAAAAATAAATAATAAAATGGTCTTATCTTGCATCCGAGATATTAATGTTGCTATATTTTGTTCAATACAATAGAAAAGAATGCAATGTATTAATTCCTGAAGAGAAATTCAGGTGTCTAGCAGCTTCAATTCTGAGATTGATGTAACACACATTGGACACAATTCCCATAAAACAGTACATTCTACATTAACATAAATTCATATAAAACACATAATGAAATTAGGGTATGTTTTTAATACAGTAATATAATAGTGATGACACATTTGTAAACATTTGTATCCATGTGTTTTTTAAATATCAGTGAGGATTTCACCAACTCTCAGGTGGAAGTGGTGTGATTTTAAAGGTCATTTTGTTTATGATTTTCATTTTTTCTCCATTTTATGACAAAGATCTGCCCAGCTGGAGACCTGTAAATGTGAGCTGGAACAGGAGTTGGCCACATACAGGAATGCAAACTTAACATTGCAACAAAACCTTGATGAATTGCTAAAGTTTGTCCTTTCTCAGAGTGAGTATATTTGTTTTTAACTGTAAACAATTATTTTAAGCATCATGATTTGACTGAGCATGATTATCATAATCAGGTTAGCTTTTCTAATTCTTTTTATCAGAATCATCATCATCTACTGTGATAAAAGATGCAGAGAAGATCTGCACCATACTGAAATTTGTACACAATCAGCCCATCAGTATGACCCACCTCTAATTTATTAAAGTGCCGTCACATTAAAATTCACTTTTTGTTCATTTCAGCTAGGTGGGGGAGCAGTAGTCACTTGAAGACTGTGGGCCATCCATTATTATAAATTCTGCTGTGCAAGAAAGTGTTGGTAACAGTTTATTTGAAGGTGTGTAAAACTGACATGACACCTGTAAAAAGCGTGAAGGAGTCTTTATGAATTTTTATGACTGTCATCAGTAAGTGTCATTCAGCCAAGTAGACCTAAACTCCATTAAAAAATAACATCATCAAGACTTAGACAGATGGTCATCCCTCCCCTTGTCCTTGCTGGGCCGCATAGAAAGCAACCGGATTATTTTACTTCCTTAAGTTCTCTTTTTATTTCAGATGTTATCTTTTAATATCCCCAAACGTATATTTGATAATCTAGACAGACTTTTTTCAACATATATATGGCAGAGAAGACGCCCTATAGGATTAGACTAAAAACACTGCAGTTACCCAAATCAAATGGAGGGCTTGGGTTCCCAATCTGAGACACTACTTCTGGGCTGCACAGTTGAGACCACTGACAATATGGATTCAAGACAAGGGAGATAAACTTTGGCTTAACATAGAAAAAAAGCCTATGTGATACTCCTCTGTACACCTTGCCTTTTACTGACACTTCACTAAAGAAAATTCTCTTGGGTGAATGGAGTAGAGTAACTCTGAAGATATGGAGGACAGTAAGAGCATCATTTGACCTACCTAAAACAATTTCAAGGCTAACTGGTATCAGCGCAGTTGAGGACTTTACACCCTCACAGTTAGATATGAGATTTAGGACCTGGTCAAAATACTCTCAAAACTTCATCAACTCCTCAAAGATGGAAATCTTAAAACATTTGAACAGTTAATGAATTCTCACTCCTGAATACTGAATTTCACAGATATTTACAACTACGATCCTTTCTAACTACACATAAAGACTGGTGTAAAGTGAAAGAGCCTACCCCAGTAGAATCTGTTTGGATAAAATTAGAAAGATCATCGGGGAGCAGAAAGGTTATGTCATTTATACCAGGCTTTTTCAAATATGACCCTAATCAATACACTACATTTTAAAGACAGATGGGAATCTGAGATGAACATAGATATCTCAAGAGAGGAGTGGGATGAAATTTGCACCCAGGCACACCTTGTAACCAATTCTAATACATGGAGGGAATTTAAGTGAAAGATAGTTATGAGATTTTTTCAGACTCCAGGGGTGGTGGCAAGGATGAATCTGGTATACTCAGATAAATGTTGGAGACAACGTGGCGATCATGTAAGGACTCTTACCCACATATTTTGGACATGTGAAAAATTAAGATTATTTTGGAAATATATTTTCAAAATTTTTTTTGTGTTATATTTCAACAGAAACTTGTAATTGATCCACAAGTAGCTATACTTGGCCTAGTGCCTCTAGGCATTGAGGGAAAAAGCAAAAAGTATGTACTTCAAATACTAACAACAGCAGCAGTAAAATGCATTCCAATCAAATTAAAATCCAATCCCCCATCATACAAGATGTGGATCGAGAAAGTTCAGGAAAACAAGGATATGGAGCAAATAACGTTTGCTTTGAGATTATAAAAAGAAACTTTTGTTTCAAAGTAGAACCCTGCTGAACCCATATTAAAGCAATGAACTTGTATAACAGTTTACATCTAATACATTTACATGAACTTCACTACCCCCTTTCTTTTTTTTTCTCTTCCCCCACCTTCCTTTCAATTCATTTACATCAATGAATTTATTCATGAAAAACTCTTTAGTGTGTAGATCCTTGGAATCTCTAATATTGTATACATTGTATACCATGTCTTTGCCTTTTATTGTTCTTTTTTGTTTCTTCTTATTTTTTCAGAAAAAAACTTTAATGGAGTTATGTATATCATTATTGTATAGGATGTTTCTTCAATAAAAATTAAGTTAAAAAATCACATCATCAATCAAATGACATTTGATGATGACAGTCATAAACATTCTTTAAGATACATTCATGCTCATGACAGGTGCTTATTAGTCTGAAGCACAGCCCTTCAAATAAAGTTTTACCTTAAATGTTAGACTCTAACAGTGTTGCTTTCATTGCTATAGCCTTGTCTTAAATTGAAAGTGTGTTGTGTAACTTGGTTAATTTGTTTGCCAACCCTTCTTTGTGTTGCTCAAGAATCAGTGACCAGCAAGCCAGCCACTGCACCTCTGACATCGACAGCCAACAGTACTTCAGAGAGGCGTCACTTCAGCCAACACCTATGCCAAGCCTTTTGGAAAAAAAGGATGGAAAGGTACATAGATTGTCGAGCCATTTATATGTGAGCCACTGCTCACTCCCAAATTTGTGTCCAAATTAGTTGTATGTGTGTGTGCACTTGTGTGTTGGTACTAAGCACAAACTATGTAAGTAATTGATATAGTCTCTGTAATGTAACCCATCTGTGACTGAAACACAGTTTTGAAGCAAATTGGCTGGTGATGGCCATATTGGAAAGTGGCCGGGCTTTGAATCTCCACACAAACATCTTTAGAGCACCCGTCAGTCTTGTGAGCTGAGCTGTGGTTCTGATTGGGCGAAATCACGTTCTTAATATCGTAATATCTAAACTGCTGCTTTAGAAAAAATCATCCACTGTACAGTGTGTGCCTTTAAAGAAATTAGAGATTCATATGGGGGACTTTTAGAGCCTGTACAGGCTTTAAACATTTGTTTGTGGTGTGAAGTTGGCTTTTTGGGCTTGGTGTGTATGTGGTTTCTGGTACTTCTGATGCCAGCCTCAAGTAGCCACTCCACAAACTGCAGGTTGTAGCACTTCCACATTGTTGAGACTGGAGGTTGCTACTTGGTACTAAGGCAAAAAACTCTGCACAAAACATTTAACCATTTTGTCAGTTTATTTGAGTAACAAAAATCATGGGGTCACAAAAACATAGGCATAACATAACATATTTCCTGAAATAGTGACCATGGGCCTTTTTTTACATTGGCTAAAGAAGGTCCCAGACCTTTATTTGCAGAAGGATTTTACTTGAAGTAGGCCTTTCTTCTATTTTTCTGAGTTAAGTACAGTTGGCTATATTTTTTTTTGGTATGAAGCCTCATTGTGATCGCTTCTGTTTGCCCAGCTAACTGTATTACACTATGTGTACAAACTCAACACTTCACGTATCCTTTTCAAATTAAAAGCCCTGTACTGCTTGGGTGAACAGAAACCCTTCTTTTCTTATTAAGGTACCGTTGG
This sequence comes from Scarus forsteni, assembly GCA_036419115.1. Classification (NCBI taxonomy): domain Eukaryota; kingdom Metazoa; phylum Chordata; class Actinopteri; order Labriformes; family Labridae; genus Scarus; species Scarus forsteni. The sequence goes on from JAZDUH010000386.1 coordinate 13,193,084, forward strand.
CTTGAGTGATGCAATTACTAAATTCAGCAACAGCTTTGTAGTTGCAAATATGTATGTGAGGACTGCTCGCCAGTCCTCCTGTTTTGCTCCTCTCTCCCTCCCCTCTCGGGTTGTCTCCTCTCTTTTTCCTGTCCTGCACTTCCCCCTTTCACCTGTGTGGAGTGGGCGCTATGGAGCTCTCTTCACTTCCCTCTGGACCTCCGGAATGGGCGGCGCCCTTGGAACTGATCTCCCTTACCTGCACCACCTGTTCCTGATCTCCTGATGAGGGATCTCCCTATTTAAGCCTGTGTGGGTTTCATCTCGGCGCCGGCTGATTGCCTTTCACATTGTGGTTCGTACCAAACGTCTGTGCTGGCTTCAGTTTTGCCTCTCACTATCACTAGTGAATCTTTTCTAGTTTTTTGTCTGGGATGTGTGTGGGATTCACTTGTTTCTACCTGTGGACTAATCAGTGCTCTCTCCTCTGTTTTCTCCTCCAGGTCTCCACGAGCTCCTGCCACTGCCACCTTTGTACATTTCACCTTTTTTGCTCTGTTAGTAAATAAATCTTGGTTTTGTGTTCAAACCTGATCTGATCTCTGCCTCTGCTCTGGGTCCATCTTATATTCTGAAACCAACACCTAACAGAATCAGCCGGCCTCTTTTGGAGTCCGCAAGGATGGATCAGATCAAAGAAGCTCTAGTTTCTCATGGAACACTTCTGGGTCAGCATGACTCTCTGCTCAAAGGGGTTACAGGCAAGCTGGAGGAAGTCGCTCGCCAGGTGCAGCTGATTGGCACTCAGCTCAGTGAGACCTCATCTCCCCGTCTGCAGCGGTGAGTGCTTCGTCTGCTCCTCCTCCTGTTGCTGATCTCTCTCAGAATCCTGTTCACATTAGAAACCGTTTGTTACTCCGCCAGAAACCCTTTTTTGGCGACTTTGGCAACTGTAGTCGCTTTTTATTTAATTGTAGTTTGGTTTTTAAACTCCAACCCCATAGTTACGCTTCAGATGAGGCCAAGGTTGCTTACACCATCAACCTCCTTAGAGGGAAAGCAGCTAAATGGGCTACAGCGTTATGGGAGGGGGGTTCCAGTATACTTTCCTCTTTTGAGGAATTTTCTACCCACTTACGCAGGGTTTTTGATCATCCAGTTTCTGGCCAAGACGCAGCTAAACGCCTTTTAGCCTTATCTCAGGGTTCTTATTCTGTGGCGAGTTATGCTGTTGATTTTCAAATTTTGGCTGGTAAATGTGGCTGGGACGAGGGTGCGTTAAAGGCACTATTTGTTAAGGGGTTGTCGGAGGATTTAAAGGACGAGTTAGCCACCCGTGATGAGCCCAACACTCTTCATGATCTTTTTGATCTCACTATTAAGATATATGGTAGAATGAGAGAGAGAGAGAAGCAGGGAGAGGGCTGTGGGCGCTCACCGTAACAGTCCCCCTGCTGGTCATCCTGTTTCTTCTTCACACTCTGCTGCAGCCTGTCCATTGCCCACAGCACCTTCGCCCCCTGCCGACACGGAGGAGCCCATGCAGCTGGGGAACACTCGGTTGAGTGCTCGTGAACGGAGAAGACGCAAAGCAGAGCATCTGTGCTTATACTGCGGAAGAGCAGAGCACTCCCTTCAGTCCTGTCCCTTGCTGCCAAAAGACAGGACTCACCATTAGAGAAGGGCTTAATGGTGAGTCGTTCGTCCAATTCCTCTAGCCCTTCCCCCAGATCCACGCTCTCAGCTGTACTCAGTTTTCCCTCTTCCAGACTCAGAACGGCAGTTTTCTTGGACTCAGGAGCAGATGACAACTTTATTGATGAGGACTTTGTAAAGGCCAATAACATCCCTACGGTGTCCCTTTCTCAGGCTAAACAAGTCTTGGCGTTAGATGGACAAATTATTTCGGTGGTCAAATTTGAGACAGTCCCTCTTAACATGCTGCTTTCTGGGAATCACTCCGAGAGAATTAAGTTTTTTGTTATTCCGTCTCCCAGCTCCCCAGTTATTCTCGGTTTACCTTGGTTTAAAATCCACAATCCGCACATTAATTGGGCCACCTCTTCCATAGTCAGTTGGAGCACTCATTGTCATGCCTTTTGCCTTCAATCGGCAGTTAACTCCTCACCTCCGTTAACTCATTCGCCTCCTGACCTCACTTCGGTTCCCTCTTGTTACCATGATTTAGCGCAGGTGTTCAGTAAGGACTTAGCTAAGACTTTGCCTCCTCACCGTCCTTACGATTGTGCTATTAATTTGCTCCCTGGCTCCTTGCCTTCCAGTCGCTTATACAACCTCTCTCGCCCTGAGAAGGAGTCCATGCAGGACTACATCTCTGAGTCTTTAGCTTCGGGTTAATTCGGCCCTCCTCGCCCGGTAGAGCAGGGTTTTTCTTTGTCGGCAAGAAAGACTCATCCCTCAGACCCTGCATTGATTTTCGTGGTCTTAACGACATCACGGTTGAGACAAGTCCCCCATTCCTCTGATTGATCCGTCTTTGAGCCACTCTGTAACGCTAAGGTGTTTTCCAAGCTTGATCTCCGCAACGCATACCACCTTATCCGCATTAGAGAGGGCGACGAATGGAAAACTGCCTTTAATACACCTATGGGCCATTTTGAGTATTTGGTCATGCCATTCGGCCTCACAAACGCACCGGCAGTTTTCCAATCGTTCATGAACGATATTTTCCGGGACGTCCTAAATAAATTCGTGTTCGTTTATTTGGACGATATTCTCATTTTCTCTCGTAACATCACTGAACATAGACAACACCTCCGTCTTGTTCTCCAACGGTTGTTGGAGAACAAGTTATATGTTAAGCCTGAGAAATGTGAGTTTCACTCCACCACAGTCAACTTCCTCGGCTACGTCATTGAGGCTGGCCAGCTGCGGACCCCAACAAAATCAAGGCCGTGACCAGCTGGCCCATCCCTACCTCCCGTAAGGAGCTCCAGCGTTTTCTGGGCTTTGCCAATTTCTACAGGAGGTTCATCCGTAGCTACAGTGTCATAGCCAGACCTCTCACCCAACTCACCTCCACCAAGATCCCTTTCATCTGGTTGTCGGAAGCTAATGAGGCTTTTCGGAGGCTCAAGAACTGTTCACCTCCGCTCCAGTTCTGCTTCACCCCAACCCCTCTCTGCAGTTTGTGGTCGAGGTAGACGCCTCTGAATCTGGGCTAGGAAGCGATCCCGTCTCAAGCAGGACCCTGCTACTGACAAATTGCACCCCTGTGCTTTCTTCTCTCGTCGTCTTTCCCCAGCAGGCGCAATTACGGCGTGGGAAATCGAGAGCTTTGGCAGTGGTGGGGGCTCTTCAAGAGTGGAGACACTGGTTGGAGGGGTGGAGAAACCCTTCGTCATCTGGACAGATCATAAAAACCTAGCTTATCTGCAAACAGCTAAGCGCCTTAACCCAGGCCAGATGGTCATTATTCCTGAGCAGGTTTAACTTTACCATTTCTTATCGGCCTGGTTCCAAAATGTCAAGCCTGACGCCCTCTCCCGGTGTATTTCCTTCCTACAGAATCTGAAGAACCCTCTACAATCCTTCCCCTTCCTGCATCATCGGAGCAGCACAATGGGAGATAGAGAAGGTGGTCAGAGATGCACAAGCACATCACCCTGACCCTGGAGCAGGTCCACCGAACAGATTATTTGTTCCTGACTCGGCCAGGTCGGAGGTCCTCCAGTGGGGACACTCATCCAAACTTGCTTGTCATCCTGGTATTAACCGTACTCTCTCCTTTATCCGGCAAAGGTTCTGGTGGCCCTCCATGACTAAGGGGCGTCCGGGAGTTCATCGCTGCCTGCTCAGTCTGTGCCGGGGTAAAGCCTCTCATCAACCTCCTGCTGGTCTGCTGCGCCCCTGCGGTCCCTAGTCGCCCCTGGTCACACATTGCGGTTGACTTACTGGTCTCCCTCCCTCTCAAGGTAACTCAGTAATTCTCACTATTGTCGACCCGATTCTCAAAGATGGTGCACTATGTCCCTTTACCCAAGCTGCCCTCACGGCCCTGGAGACGGCAAACCTTCTTGTCAACCATGTCTTTAAACTTCACGGCATTCCCCAAGACATCGTTTCCGACAGAGGTCCCCAGTTTTCATCTCGAGTTTGGAGGGAGTTTTGCCAAACTCTGGGCGCAGCAGCCAGCCTATCGTCTGGTTTTCACCCTCAGACCAACGGCCAGACTGAGCGGGCCAACCAGGACCTGGAGAGCGCCCTGCGCTGCGTAGCAGCTCACCACCCTGTGTCGTGGTGTGAGCATTTGCCCTGGGTGGAATATGCCCACAACGCCCTCTCCTGTTCGGCTACGGGTATGTCACCTTTCCAAGCCTGTTTTGGTTATCAACCCCCCTTATTTCCTGAGCAGGAGAGGGAGGCCTCTGTTCCATCTGTGGGAGCACACATCCGACGCATAAAGGAGGTGTGGAGGAGGGCTTGGTCCGCCCTAACGGATACGTCGGAGAGGAACAAGCGCAGTGCAGACCTCCACCGGCAGCCTGCTCCAGATTACCAACCGGGCCAGATGGTTTGGTTGTCATCTCGGGACCTCCCCCTGCAGGTAGAGGCTAACAAGCTTGCCCCTCGCTACATTGGTCCATTCCCCATTGAAAGAATTATTAACCGATGTTCTGTGAGACTCAGGCTCCCTGCTTCACTAAAGGTCCATCCCACATTCCACGTCTCTCTCCTTAAACCTGTGGCTACCAGCAAGCTCTGCCCTCCGGCCGAGCCCCCTCCACCCCCCCGACTCATTGATGACCATCCAGCATTCACGGTGTCCCGCATCCTGGCTGTCAGACCGCGGGGGCCGGGGTTACAGTATCTGGTCGACTGGGAGGGTTATGGGCCTGAGGAGAGGTCCTGGGTCCCCCGGCGTCTTATTCTTGATAGAGACCTGCTTCGGGACTTCTACCGGGAACATCCGGACAAGCCCGGTCGGACGTCAGGAGACGCCCGTTGAGGGGGGGGCACTGTGAGGACTGCTCGCCAGTCCTCCTGTTTTGCTCCTCTCTCCCTCCCCTCGGGTTGTCTCCTCTCTTTTCCTGTCCTGCACTTCCCCTTTCACCTGTGTGGAGTGGGCGCTATGGAGCTCTCTTCACTTCCCTCTGGACCTCCGGAATGGGCGGCGCCCTTGGAACTGATCTCCCTTACCTGCACCACCTGTTCCTGATCTCCTGATGAGGGATCTCCCTATTTAAGCCTGTGTGGGATTCATCTCGGCGCCGGCTGATTAACTTTCACATTGTGGTTCGTACCAAACGTCTGTGCTGGCTTCAGTTTTGCCTCTCACTATCACTAGTGAATCTTTTCTAGTTTTTTGTCTGGGATGTGTGTGGGATTCACTCGTTTCTACCTGTGGACTAATCAGTGCTCTCTCCTCTATTTTCTCCTCCAGGTCTCCACGAGCTCCTGCCACTGCCACCTTTGTACATTTCACCTTTTTTGCTCTGTTAGTAAATAAATCTTGGTTTTGTGTTCAAACCTGATCTGATCTCTGCCTCTGCTCTGGGTCCATCTTATATTCTGAAACCAACACCTAACAATGTAATTAGACATGTAGTTTGTGTTCAACAATCTGACCACAACGGGCCAGTAAAACTGGCTCATTTTGGTAAGATTGATGCTTATGGCTTATGGCTAACCTCTGTACAATACATACATGATACACTCAAAATTGTGTTGTTTATTTGGAATCACCCCTCCATTCACCTAACAAATTAAAATCCATTAATAATTGTATTTAAGCTCTCAATTCTCCTGTCAACCTTTTAAAAAAAGTCTCAGGTTATAAAGCCTTGATGCATAAATATATATCTTATTTTCAAGCTTTGTTTGCTGATTAATTTGTTGTGTTCAGATTGTTGTGTTCTGAGATTAGTCACAAAAGAATAATGTGTAAAAATGTTACCTTTTAAAGATCCACATTGGAAGGGGCATCTGGCTCTGAGAGAGGAGGTGTGGAGAAAAATTAACTCAACAACCAAGGATTAAGCTCTTTGTGAAAGAGTTGGCAGTGACCATATGGGGTACTGTGGAGTTGAGGGGAAGAAGTGTGTCTGGAAAGGAATGTCCAACAAAGAATACTCAAGCAAAGCCTCCCTTAACACCAGCCAAACTGGCAACCCTCAGAGGTATGGCGCACATTTCCCTGTTCCCAATGTCATTTTAAAATAAAAAAAAATTGTAAATGCATAAATCATCCGAGGCAATGTGATGGAGGTTACCTGTGACTTACACACTCTTGCAGTGTATTTGTAGGATGCTCCAGCAGATGTTAAACTAAGCTCTGGTTGCAGCATAGTAGTGATTGAAAGGCTGTGTTGTGTTCACTGCTGCAGAAAAGAAATACAAACTGTTTTGTCACCATGGTGCCCTCTTGTTCCACAACAGAACTGGTCCAGACAACAGCTAGCTAATATTAGTTAGCAGCTATGGGTCATTTTGATTGTTTTTCACTGTGGCATCCTGCTACCAAAAGAGAACTTGATCAATCATCTGATTACATTTGTTTATCTACCTACTGCTCCCAGCTCCATGGCTCCAAAATGGATTAAGCCCACCTCTGGTTTTAGTTCAGTTTAATTCCTTTAGCCTGATTTGTAGCATCAAACTGAAGCGAGAACACATCATAGTGTTGTTACATAAAGAGTTACCTTTTATTCTCTATGGAAGCAAGAAACACAACCCAGCTTGTCAGAAACCATCATACAGCAACCTGAACTTTCTTTCATGCATAACAAACCTGCCAAACACACAGGTTACTCTCAGGTCCATTTTTCTTAATGGTGAGGGCTCAACTGGTTACACACAGGTATAGTCAGGTTATAGTTGTGGCATAACTTAAAGTCCAAAGTCTAAATACTGAAAAAGTACAACTACTTCACTTTGAAATTACTCCACTATAAGTAAAAGTCCTGCTTTCCAAACCTTTCCAATGTAAAAGTATGAGTATACATTACGTTGCTACTTTAAAGTAGTCATATTGCAATGAAATGTTTTCTGTCTGTACCATTTGTTGTTTTTAATTCACATTGCTGCTGCTTCAATGTGTGATACTTTTGTAGATTTTTCTGATTGGCTCACAGGTGTGCATGAAAAGGTGTTTGATACTGATTGGAGTATCTTTAGTATTTGATTATTTGCATGTTGAAAATTTTAAAAAAAATGTACATTTTTCTGTTTCATCCGCTTCTGTTGCACTTATTAATTATAAATCTTTTTTTCTCCTCTGTTTCCAAGAATGCTTCCATGGCTGGTTGATTGCACAGAATGTGGAGGAGACAGAGAGGGAGAAGAGAGAGAAGCTGGTTGGATACTACATTTCACAAAAAATTCAAGACTTGGTGAAAAAGGAAAAAAAGCAGTGCACGGAAATAGCTTGAGAGAAAGTGTTTAGAGAAATGTTCAGATTAGACATATATAACTTCTTGGAATAATTTAACATGAAACTTAATAATTCTGTTATATTGACTTAATGACAAAATCGGAAGAATGTTTATTTAATACATTTGTAAATTATTATCTAAAATACCAATTAAATTATTTTTCTGCTGCAAAATCCCTGGCATGTAGAGTCTTTTGGGGGTGGGGTTGAATTCAGTTCATACACTGGTATCTTTTTGGTAAAGTGGGTGCTCTGTTCTAGTCTTATATCTTTAATATTGATTATCAGACATATATTGTTTACGAGAGTCAACATTCTTTTTTTAACACTGCTTTCATTAGCTGATATTTCTTACACGCAACAGTACAAAAGGATAGTCCTGTAGGTCTCTGTTTTCATTTTAATTACTTTTTTTTCTGGGCTTGTTCTGTAGGGAAGAAAAGAAGCCTGATTCATATACACATTTTTCAGCATGAGGTTTAAAAAATATAAGAGCAAATATAAGAGCATATCAAGAGCAATGACCCCACTAACCCAGTCTATAAGGTCGTCAAGACCATACCATTCTGACAAGAATGGTATGGTCTTGTCAGAAATAGTAAGAGCTGGTCACCAGCTAGACCAGCAGTGACCAGCTAGACCACAGTGGTCTAGCTGGTCATTGCTGGTCTAGCTAATGACCAGCAATCCTTCCCAGCTAAAGTGTCCAAAACACCTCTAAACCAGCAAACCAGCCCAGCCTGATTTGCCAGGCTGGTCAGGCTGGTTGACCAGCCTGACCAGCCTGGCAAATCAGGCTGGTTTTTACAGCAGGGGAGATGTCATTTTTTTGTATTAGGGATGGTAGTGCTACAGTGTCCTACATTTAAATAAGGGAGAAGACATAAATGAGCCTGTACACAAATAAAGAAGTTATCCCATCATTTGACATCACCTCTAGATTGTCATCATGTTCAGATTGGACCACTGGTAAAAGGAAGGTATTCTTTATAGAAAACTGTGGCTGTTGTGACCTCCACCTGTCACCTTTTTTTAAGATAATTTGTGCCTTTATCCTGTTAGGTGTGGACTGCACTTAGAGGGTGAAAGAAGGAAATAAATCAGATACATTATCATATCGTCTCCGAAGATGGATTCGAACCCACGGCGCAGTGAAGAGTAAATTCACAGGAGCTTTATATTCCTGCAACCTAACCACTACTCCACCTTCTCACTGATATGCATGAGAGAAAGTGCAATTAACACGTCTTGATTTACGGTTCTTCCGCCATTATTTAAAAAAGGTCTCAATGTACGTCACCAAAGAAGAACTTCATTGATTACAGATCAAGATTAATTTAATGTGTAACATGCAGTTCCCAAGGCGTCTTTCTGAAGCTCGTCAGAACCTTCTCTGACATGGAGCTAAAGTTAGCTTGACTGTTAGCCTGCCCCGGACCAGGCTTGTCGCTCTGGCTGAGTCACCATGGTTACCAAGCCAGGCTAGCCCTAAGCCTTGTTGGTGGAACAAAACTCTCGCTAAAGTTAGCGAGGCTGACCGAAATAAGCCAGGCTTAGACCTAAGCCAGCTTCGTGGAATACCCCTCTGAACACGTTAACACATGAACACATAAACACATGAACATATGAACACATGAACACATAAACACATGAACATATAAACACATAAACACATGAACATATGAACACATGAACATATGAACACATAAACACATGAACATATAAACATATGAACACATGAAAACATGAACATATGAACACATAAAAAACACATAAACACATAAACACATGAACACAAACATGAACACATAAACACATGAACACATAAACACATGAACATATGAACACATAAACACATAAACACAAGAACACATAAACATGTAAACACATGAACACATAAACATATGAACACATGAACACATGAACATATGAACACATGAACACAAACACATGAACACATAAACACATGAACACATAAACATGTAAACACATGAACACAAACATGAACACGAACAAATGAACACATAAACACGTAAACACATGAACACATACATATGAACACATAAACACATGAACATATGAACACATCAACACATAAACATATGAACACATAAACACATGAACATATGAACAGATGAACATATGAACACATAAACATATAAACATGTAAACACATTAACACATAAACATATGAACACATTAACACATGAACATATGAACACATGAACATATAAACACATGAACATATGAACATGTGAACACATGAACATGTGAACACAAACACAAACACATGAACACATAAACACATGAACATATGAACACATGAACATGTAAACGCAAACACATGAACACATAAACATATGAACACATGAACATATGTACACAAGAACATATGAACACATAAACACATGAACACAAAAACATGTAAACACATGAACACATAAACATATGAACATATGAACATATGAACACAAACACACAAACATATGAACACATAAACACATGAACATATGAAGACATGAAGACATGAACCCATAAACACATGAACACATAAACACATGAACATATGAACACATGAACATATGAACACATACAGTTGTGGTCAAAAGTTTACATTCACTTGTAAAGAACATAATGTCATGGCTCTCTTTAGTTTCCAGTTATTTCTACAACTCTGTTTTTTTTCCTCTAATAGAGAGATTGGAACAGATACTTCTTTGTCATAGAAAACATTCATTGAGTTTGGTTCTTTCATGACTTTATTATGGGTTAACAGAAAAAGTGACTAAATCTGCTGGGTCAAAAATATACATACAGCAATGCTAACATTTTGTTACATGTCCCTTGGCCATTTTCACTTCAATTAGATACTTTTGGTAGCCATCCAAAAGCTTCTGGTTGAATCTTTGACCGCTGCTCTTGACAGAATTGGTGCAGTTCAGTTAAATTTGTTGGCTTTCTGACATGGAATTGTTTCTTCAGCATTGTCTAGGTGTTCTCAATGGGGTTTAGGTCAGGACTTTGGGAAGGCCATTCTAAAAACCTTAATTTTGGCCTGATTTAGCCATTCCATTACCACTTTTGATTTGTGTTTGGGGTCATTGTCCCGTTGGAACAGCCAACTGTGCCCAAGACCCAACCTTCGAGCTGATGATTTTAGGTTATCTTGAAGAATATGAAGGTAATTCTCCTTCTTCACAATCCCCTTTACTCTCTGTAAAGCACCAGTTCCATTGTCAACAAAACAGACCCACAGCAGAATACTACCACCACCATGCTTGAAGGTAGGCATGGTGTTCTTGGGGTGAAGGCATCACCCTTTCTCCTTCAAATATATTGCTGGGAATTTTGGCCAAACAGCTCGATTTTTGTTTCATCTGACCACAGAACTTTCCTCCAGAAGCTTTTATCTTTGTCTAGATGATCAGTAGCAAACTTCAGTTGGGCTTTAAGGTGCTGCTTTTAGAGCAAGGGCTTCCTCCTTGCACGGCAGCCTCTCAGTCTATGGCGGTGCAAAACATGCTTGACTGTGGACACTGACACCTGTGTTCCAGCAGCTTCTAATTCTTGGCAGATCTGCTTTTTGGTGATTCTCGGTTTACTCTTCACCTCTTGACCAATTTTCTCTCAGCAGCAGGTGACAGCTTGCATTTTCTTCCTGATCGTAGCAGTGACAAACAGTGCCATGCACTTTATACATACAAACAATTGTTAGCACTGTTACTCTTGGGACCTGCAGCTGCTTTGAAATGGCTCCAAGAGACTTTCCTGACTTGTTATAGTCAATGATTCCCTTTTTCAGATCCGTGCTGAGCTCCTTTGACTTTCCCATTGTAGGGTTTGTGGGCGTCTATATCCAATGGGCCCTATTTAAATGGCCTGAGAGAAGTCCCCAGCTATAGTCACTCATAATCATTCACAAGAAGTTAAGAGGCCATGCTATGAAGCTCATTTCATTGACACAACTTTCTAAGTCACCAAAATTGCTAATTCATGTTGCTGTATGTATATTTTTGACCCAGCAGATTTAGTCACTTTTTCTGTTAATCCAGAACAATGTCATAAAAGAACCAAACTCCATTAATGTTTTTTATGACAAAAAAGTATCTGTCCCAATCTCTCTATTAGAGAAAAATCGGAGTTGTAGAAATAACTGGAAACTAAAGAGAGCCATGACATTATGTTCTTTACAAGTGTATGTAAACTTTTGACCACAACTGTAAACACATGAACACATAAACATGTAAACACATGAACACAAACATATGAACACATAAACATATGAACACATGAACACATAAATACATGAACATGTGAACACATAAACACATGAACATGTGAACACATAAACACATAAACATATGAACACATTAACATGCAAACACATGAACACATTAACACATAAACATATGAACACATGAACATATGAACACATGAACATATGAACACATAAACACATGAACACAAACATATGAACACATAAACACATGAACACATAAACACAAACACATGAACATGTGAACACATAAACACATGAACATGTGAACACATAAGCACATGAACATATGAACACATGAACATGTAAACACAAACACATGAACACATAAACATATGAACATATGAACACATGAACATATGTACACATGAACATATGAACACATAAACACAGGAACACAAAAACATGTAAACACATGAACAAAACATATGAACACATGAACATATGAACACAAACATACAAACATATGAACACATAAACACATGAACATATGAAGACATGAACCCATAAACACACAAACACATGAACATATGAACACATGAACATATGAACACATAAACACATGAACACATAAATATGTAAACACATAAACATATGAACACAAACACATGAACACATAAACACATAAACACATGAACACAAACATATGTACACATAAACACATGAACACATAAACATATGAACACGTGTTGATTTGATTCAAAATCGATTCAGTAAAAAGTACAAATACACAAATAATCAGAGTGCCTGTTGACAATTTTTGAATTTTATTTTGATGCTGATGTGAACCACATGCCAGCGTATGTGTAAACAAATGATCACATAAACACATGAACATATGAACACATGAACATATGAACACATGAACACATGAACATATGAACACATGAACACCTCCTGCTGCCCTTCTCTGTGGCCCTGCAGCTCCAGCAGAGCTCTGAGGAGGTCCTCGTTCTGGCCTCCATCAGCTGGAGCTCTCACAGTCACACCTGCTGACAGGCTGAAGGTCTGGTTTTCCTCACAGAGGACCTCCAGCCTTGTATGGAGAGAGAGAGACGGTGGAGCTGTGAGGCGTTTAAGGACCATGTTCAGACACAGGACCAAGCACCCTTATGTCCTGCTCCGCACAAACTGTCCCATCATGCACTGCTGCTCAGAGCAGAGCACAGTGACAATGGGCAGCTCAGATACTAACAAGAGGAGACCAGCAGAAGGAGGAGCAGTCATGTGATTGGCTGCCTTCACGTCAGTCAGTCATGTTTGAGGCTTCCATCAACACGACCTCTCCATATGAACATCCATCGTGGATATCTCTGACCTCTGTCAGGGTCACGGGAGGCGGAGCCTATCCCAGCTGAGGTACACCCTGAACCATCGCACCAATCACAGAGCGACAACGAGAGACCATCAAACCATTCACAGGAGGGCTGGGCATCGTTATAAACCTCATCATTTGATTTGTTCAATTTGATTACTTTTTTATTTCTATTTTTGTTGTTTTAGGTGTTGATTTGATTCAAAATCGATTCAGTAAAAAGTACAAATACACAAATAATCAGAGTGCCTGATGACAATTTTTGAATTTTATTTTGATGCTGATGTGAACCACATGCCACCGTATGCCACCTCACATTTTCAGCAAACATCTGAAAAAAAAACTGCCCAGTAATAACTTATTTGTGCATATGAGTGCAAAAGTAAAAATATGACAGTCAATACTATTATAATTATACTATCTATAATTATAAATGTCCATCTGGAGTTTTTTGTCCATAAATGTATCTGGGATTGTTTTTTAAATGCATTTTTTGCCCTATTTTCAAAATAAATAAAAGTAAACAATTCTATCAAGAATTTGTCATTATTTTACAACTGCTTAAAACAGTGTCTAATTATAAGAAAAGAACAGATTTGAATTTTCAACAGGATTCTCTTCATAAGCAATTGTAAATGAACATATAGAAATTTTCTGAGAAGACCAACAACAAACTTAAACTATTTTAAATGAACTCAAACATTTTTGTTTGATTACAGTATTTATTGTCCATGTTACTTCGTGTTAAATTTGACCATGTCAGGCATTTTCTTTTACTGATAGAAGTCCCTGAAACAGTTTCTGTCAAGCTGAAGACAGAGATCTCGATATTTCTTCCTCCCATATTTCTAAAATCACTATTTATAGAATCCATTAATAATGAACTATGATGATAAAAAACATGGTAAAACACAAGGAAATACATCAGAAATACAACAAAAAAGACAAAATATGGCAAAAGAGCAAAAAGAAAATTCTCCAGAATGATTCTAATGCAGTTGTGTTTATATTTTATATCATTTACACAGTCAAAGCAGATAAACTGTCATTAAATAACTCTCATATTCAGCTCTCAATCCTACCACTCTGCCAGCATGTCTTCTTCTGCGACTGGCTGCAGGTGCATAAACACTGAGAAAGTGCAAAGCAGTGGGTTTGACTTTTTTAAATCAAACTGAAGCGACACGATGGGACCACTAAAGATGTTTGTTATTCAGTCTTTGAGATGTTGGTCTGTTTTGTCCTTGGACATCAATGCAGACAGGGAAGGGTTAAAATCACAACACATCACAATGTTAAGTCCCTCAGCGCTCAGAACATCACATCACAATAAAATCAAATCAGGACTCAAATACAGTGGCATGAATCCTCTGCTCAGAGCTCAGAGCACGTCCATCATGTCACCCTGCAGCAGGTCCAGAGAGGGTGGAGTCCTGCTCCACCTGAAGTGACCTGAGCAGAGCCACGGGCCAGGGAGCATCACGGTACCTTCACACACCTTAAAAACATCACAGATGGTTTTTAGGGTCAAAATATCAGATTTACACAACTGCAGAAACTGATGTTAAAGTCCTGAGGCAAACATCTGCATCTGCTCCCCTTGAGTGTGTCAGGCTGAAGATGGAGGACAGGTGAGCAGGAGAACACAGGAGAGTGAGGGGGAGGAGGGCAGCTGCAGCAGAGAGACAGAAACAACACTGCACACACACTAATACACAAACACACACACACTAATACACAAACACACTAATACACAAACACACACACAGCCACACTCAGGGATGAACAAATGCATGCAGCAGCAGAAAGCGGCCCCAGAATAACGGCCTAAATGTGCACAGACATGCAGAAACACAAACGTGTGCACGGAGCAGCAGGGAGCCCATTAGAGCTGAGTGCTCGGTTACATCACAGATTATTTAACGCTGCAGCCCGAGGAGACAGAGACCACGGCTGAGTGTTCAGGACAGCTTTATGACGACTCTCCCCTCAAGGGTCGGACCACAGCAGATCTGTGACATCACAGCGTGACGATGATGTCACTACGGTAGAAATGTGATGACACCTCAGCAAGCTCAGAACAGAAATGAAGTCAAACCCTGAGGCTGTCCATCCTCCTCCAGAGAGTATCCCAGTCTAACCCAACCCACCCACTCACAGCCTCGTACAGGACCCTGAGACACTCCTCTGTGCTCTCTGAACCCGGAAGAGGTGGATGAGGCTGATAGATTTTGGAGCTCAAACTCCGAGCTCTCTGCTTCTGCCCTAGGATGAGACTCACTGAAGCACCAAGGAGGGTGTAGACTCCAAGCATCGATTTAGCACCAGCATGTAACAAACAAACAAACAATCAAACAAACAAACAAACAAAGCCTTCACTGTTACTGTCTGTGGGCAGGTGTGGATCAGTGAGGATCTGAGCAAGGTTATAATAGTTTTGGATTTGTCATTATAGTTTAGTTTTAGTTAGTTTTGACATTTTTTCCCCATTACAGTTTAGTTTTAATTAGTTTTAGAGCGGGCATTCTAGTCCTTATTTATTTTGGATTTTTGCAACAAGGCTTAGTTTTAGTTTAGTTTCAGTTTAGTTTTAGTTTTTTCATACCTTATTTGCCAGGTGCAGGATTCAAAAAGGTCAGAGTAAGTATTTTATAATAATGTTTATTTTCAAGTCCAACATAGTGCTCACTGCTCAGTCAGTGCTGATACTGCACTGTTGGCTGCTGCCCTAAACACAAGAAAATAATATAAACTTAATATAAAAAATATAAACACCAATATAAACTCTGGGCTTCCTTGTTTTCATAGGCTGTTTAAGCCTCCTTATGGGTGCTCCTCAAATGGGCTTTTAAGTTTGTGGGATTTTTCCCCTGAAGAAGCGCTCCACATATCGCACCAGTTTTAATTTCATTTGTTTGTCTCACTGTCGCACTCAAAAAAATCCCAAATGGGACACTGCTGCCTCCTCCCAACTTTAGCCATCTCTTCTAAGTTGTTCCAACAGCACGTTTTGTGGCAGCACAGAGCACAGCCAGTCAGTGCAGTAAACAAACACGTCCCAGTACGTCGCTATGATGGTGCCGTACGGCGCTGACAACTGCCGAAAACTGTCGTAAAATTGTTTGGGAAATTGTGTCGGATTAATTTAAATCCTAAAGGCTAATAAATATTGTCAAAAACTATAACAAAGGACCAGTGGCGGCTGGTGAAAAATATTCTTGGTGGGGCAGTACTGTGCAACACTCAGTTTTTAACAACCATCCCACTACGATTCGACGCAAGCTACAGGCTCATCCGTAGCCAAATGAGTCATATAGTTTTATACATTGGTAAATAACAAATATGTATATTACACCATTTAAGACCTGGATAAATTGGAACTAATAAAAAAAGCTCAAAGACATGCTGTAAATTTACTCTGACAAACCAAAAGAGTTTTTTTGTGTTAAAAGTACCAACTGTTTGTACCAGGTGCTTCTCTTCAACAGAGGCAGGGTGAAATGATAAGGGCTTTCTGAATTTAGGGCCTCATGACAAGAATTATTTACTGTTTCCCAGAAACAGGGGCTGGGTCAACTTACCCACTGGCTCAATTTACCCCACTCTCCCCTACTCTGACATTAATTCTGACATTCACTCAGTGAACAATCCTACCTGCCCACTCTGCACCTGTGCTGGGCTCATGGCTGCTGCTTGGTGCTGCTGCATCTCTTCTGAGGGGCTACAAGACAAAGTTTCCCCAGTTATGTGACGTCATCACACGGTGCAAGTGTCATTTTATTCAACACCTTCCCTTACCAGTTTCATCGTCATCCTCTTTCGTTTCAGACCGCGAGCTCGTTTTGTTAAAAAAGTCGCTATTTTGCACATTTTGCTGCATCATTTTCAAGCGCTTTCCTCTTTTTAATTCTTCTCTTTTCCGCGCCAACCTTGCGCTTTTTGACCATCTTGTCGGCAGTCCAGCATCGCGGCTACTATCTGGCTCATCTCACAGACTCCGACTGGCGGAGCTAATTGTTTTTAGCCTGCACGGACGTGTTGTTACGTCAGGATGCCTCTGAAAAAAAAAACCGCAGAGGGAGACGGCCCACAGGGACAGCGGTAACAGCATGGAGGTAATACTCACTCAGTGCCATGAATGAACACCAAACCAAAAATTATAATAATATTAAAAAATGTATATTAACACTGGCCCTCACGGCCCAAACGTCAGGCCGGCCCACCGGAAATTGTCCCGGTCCTCCCGATTAGTCACTCCGGGCATGGCCAACACAAGCCGAATAAACCCGAGGGGCGAAATAAGAATCGCCCTTCGGAGATTATTTTCAACCACGCTGATTGGCCAGATTCACGTTGATAGGCGCTTATCTTGCCCTAGTAACATTCCCTTATTGGCTAGTCGTCACTGTCTCAGGGGCGATATTTTCAGCGCCCCTGAGACACGGAGACAGAGACGAGAAGGCTTACTTTTGTTCTACATTAATGAAAATTAATTACTTTATATCTTAATGGATATATATTTATGTTATATTACATATTTAGATAAGTAATTTTTGGTAATATTCATTTTTTCAAAATAAAGTAAATACATTTAATATCACACTCTCCACTGGGGGGGCGGCGCCCTAGCGCCCTCTATTGGTCAGCCGCCACTGCAAAGGACATTTTGTCTATAATTTTGGTTAGTTCAGTTAGTTTTGTGAACACAAGATACAGTTTTAGTTTACTTATCGTTTTTGTTTTCTTTTCTAGTTTTTATTTTTTATTTTGAGTTAACTGCAATGTATTTAAAATTCTACTTTTTGTTTTTAGTTTTGTTTTAGTTAACTATTATAACCTTGTGCGTGATCCACGTCTGCCCAAACTAAACTCACAGCTTAACCCTGTCATAGCCACGTAGGAATGATAACTATTACAGTATATTATTATATTTCATTATTATGTAGTTATTATGTTTTTATATTATTATACTATGTTATTACATGCAAACATCATGATATGGTTTTCTTGTTATATCATAAGTATATCTTTTACCCCACAGATGTCTCTTGTCTTGAAAACATACTCACTCCCACATGGTCTACAGCCCATCGCAGCTCTCTTTTTCATCAGTGATTGTTTTTGTTTTTCCTTTTATTGAAAATGGCCACTGGCCCTCGCTGATGCACAAATGTGCCTTCCGCTAAAGTTCACCTAAAGTTCACCTGCTCGTGTTTTGGTGGATTAATCTGAGCTCCAGCTGTGACCCAGAGACTAAAGACCTCTGAGGTCTCAGGTCCTCAGGTCCAGGTTCAGGTCTCTGAAGGCCGTGGTGGAGCGTCGGTGTGAAGGACGTCGCTCATGTTACTGTCAGATCACGAGAACATCAACAGATGATGCGTATTTACTGGGGACTATTTCCAGTGGCGGATGGATCCTGTTTGGATCTCTGGGGTGCTGTGAGGATGGAGTGTGTGGGATGTGTGACTCATTGATGTGTGTTTGTGAAGCTGTAAGAGGATCCAGCTCCTCTACCTCACCAGACTGATCTGACACGTTCACACCTGCAGCCCAGCTCACTCTGTCTGTTTGTCAAATATTAAGAACAGATAAATGATTCCCTTAATGCTTGGATTACTTCAGACATGTCCGCTTTTATGTGGAACAATTACATCTGTGCTTGAAATGAGACTAATGGAGACGATGTGAGGCCATAAACTTCATTTGAACCACAGAAGACAAAAAGTCAAACAAATCACAGAGCTGGTTTAGACTCCATTTAGACCTGATTAAAACCTGATTAAGACCTGTTTTAGACCCATTTTAGACCTAATTCAGACCTGATTTAGGGCATTTGTACACCAACCACATTTAGTGTGCACCAAAGAAGTTTTGGCCCAGGGCTTGGTACGTTAGTGTCAATGTGAATGCAACCACCGCACTTTGGTCCACACCAAATCAGCCGGTCCAAGACCTCCATGAAGGGGTGGTCTCGATCCGCTCCATCTCCCTACATTTGGTGCAGTTTCACTGGTGTGAAACAAAGTGGTCCGAACCAATCTACTTTTGATGCATTACTTCCTGTTAATCCCAGGGTTGAATCTTTTGCTTACTCAATTTGTCGATTTGTTTATTCTGGTTGAGGATTACGATGATTTACGAGGGTCCAGATGGTCGCTGATGCGTGTCAAACACGAGACCTGCTTCAAACCTGATTTGGCCTGCCTCAGTCCTGATTTATACCTGATTCAGACCTGATTTAGACCTGCTTCAGTCCTGATTAAGACCCGATTTAGACCTGATTAAGACCTGATTTAGACCTGCTTAATATCTGATTAAGACCTGATCTAGACCTGATTAAAACCTGTTTTAGACTCCAATGAAACCTGATTAAAACCTGATCCGTATCTGATTTAGACCTGATTAATGCCTGATTAAGACCTGATTTACACCTAATTAAGGCCTGATTTAGACCTGCTTAAGACCTGTTTTAGACCTGTGTTGTGCTTTAGGATCAGTGGACAACTATTCACTGTTTTACTTAATAATATTGGCTTTCAGAAATAATTACTTAAATTAAGTAATGGGATTTAATTTACATTAAACCTCTAGGAACCCCCTATAAAAGGGGAAATGATAGTCTATTTATTAAGTCTGTCTCATTAAGGTTACTGACTATTAATTTGGAACCATGATTTATAATTAACTTAATAAAAATAACCAAAGTTACCTAATGAATTGTCAGTTAAAGTTAAAGGATTTGGTAGTTCTGCAGAGAAGAGGTTGGCAAGATTCACTCTTATACAACATTAACAGACCAGCAACTGGCTTTGTGTTTAAAATCATTTATTGACAAACAAACATGTAAACATACAATACCTAATCTAACAAAGGTTTGGTGGTTTCCTAGTGGATCCTGGGCCGGTCTGTCCCTTCAGCTCCTGGCTCTGAAGTCCACTGGTTGCTCCGTAGTCCTTTGAGTTAGCAGCTTGATGCTAACTCTGTGGTGTTGTTTCTGGCTTTGAATCAGGAACTCCTGTTTCTTAAGCTGGCTCTTGCATTGCTTAAGTGGTGCTGCAGTCTGTGTTGAGCAGGACTGTGGAAAGAGTCTTGAGTTGTTTCCTGAGAAAGAGCTGTGAGAGAGGAGTTTTGTCCCCTTCACTCCATGGTTCAGAAAGAGACTCAGCTGAGAGAAAGGACCTGTGTCCTCTTCAGAAGGGACTGAGAACTCAAAAACTGCAGAGCAGGGCAGGGTCTTTTGTTCTTATCAGAGGGTTCACACCTATGTGTGAAACCTCGGGGGAGCCAAACTTTGGTGTGGGTTTCTGCAGGAACATGTCCCTTTTAAGAAAACATGGATCCCAACACCTGATTTAAACCTGCTTCAATCCTTAATTAGACCTGATTTAGACATAATTTAGACCTGCTTCAGTCCTTATTTAGAGCTGATTTTTACCTGATTCAGACCTGATTTAGACCTGATTAAGACCTGTTTTAGACCTGTTTTAGACCTGATTTAGGCCTGCTTTAGACCTGATTTATATCTGCTTCAGTCCTGATTTAGAAATTATTTATACCTGATTAAGACCTGATTTAGACTCTAATTAGGCCTGATAAAAAAAACTGATCCAGACTTAAGACATGATTTAGACCAGCTTCAGACCTGTTTTAGACCTAATTAACACATGCCTCAGTCCTGATTGATACCTGATTAGGACCTGATTTAGACCTTCTTCAGTCCTGATTTGGACCTGATTACCTGATTAAAATTTTTGTTGATCTGCCTGACCGTGGTTTGGTTTCAACAGAATCCCTCTCTCTCCCCTTCTTAATTAGAGTTTTAACAGTGCTTCTTGGTATCCTCAGTTCCTTAGATATCTTTTTTAATTATTTTCCTGTTTTATACAGTTGGATTACCTTTTCTCACAGATCCTTTGACAATTCTTTTGCTTTACCCATGACACAAAAATTTCAACGCAGCACTGAGTGAAAGATGCACATGTCTTTCAGGAGCTCAGAAACTGAGCTTTTAAACACACACTGTGAATACAAACGTATAGATCACAGGTGAGGATGGTTACCTTTAGTAGCCATTCAAACTAGGGATGCAAATTATCGAGTAATTCATTAATTGATAGTTGTTTCATCTTATCGATCGATGATCGATTAATTGATAAGCGGCAATTTTCCTGCAAAGCTGAATTTCCCTCTGAATCAATAGGTTCCTTTCTACGAAAATACTATCTTATGAAAGAGAAAATGCAAATCATATTCCTTAATTAAAGATTTATTCTTCACAGCAGGGAACAACACATTCACAAATGGGACAATGCAATAACAAGGCTACTTTGAGGCAACTTGAAACATGAAAATAAATAAGTGTAGATAGAATATGGAGTCACACTTAAATGCAAAGAAAATTTGCTTTGGAAGGATTTTGTTCATGATGCATTGTAGTAAAGTGTAGTGTTTGGCTGTGGGGACAGGCAAGAAATGCTATGTATTAGTGTTTTGGATGCCATTTTAAAATATTAAAAAATTATATATCTGTAATTTCTACAAATATTAATGTGTATGGTGTTTAGTATAATAGTAAAATACAATTTATAATATATTACTACTTGTGTTTGTACATTTAATATACAACAATATGCTGGGGACAGAAATGTCACTCTTTTGGCGGAATCGTCCATTTATTGGCAGCATGTCTGTAGTAAACATGTCACATATCCGCTGGGTAATGCCCTCTGCCTTCGTGGAGTCTCATACTCGTCGTCCCAGCGCTGCGGTGATCGCAGGCTGAGAGCTACTCGCTCCTTGCAGCACGGCTGAATGTGACGTATTGAAGTGATAATTTAGCTAAGTTGTGGAGGAGTTGTACTTTAAAATACTTCCACAGATTGTGCATTTGGCGTCTTTGTCGTCATCAACAAACTTAAAATGGTTTCATACCGAACTCCGTCTTGTCCTCTTCATCCTGCCAGCTTACCGCCTCTCGTTTGTCTTGTTCTTGTTGTCGTCCTCTTCTTCTTCTAATAAAGTTCCGGCAGGCTGAACGCAATGAAGCGTAATGCTGCCCCCCTCAGGCTGGGTTATATCGGCTCTATGTTGTCAGAGGCCAGCTTCTCTTGTGTTCCCGCGAGTGTGTCAAGGACGTCTGGCGTCAAGCGCGCCCCCATGCGGGCTTGAGGGGAATTACGGGTTCAAAACGCAATTAATTGCAATTAATGCACTTTAATCGAGTAATTTCTTATCGACAATTAATCAATAGTCGATTAATTGTTTGCATCCCTAATTCAAACCCATTTGTGTCAAATTTTGTGCATTTTATCAGGACAAAACTGCCAGGGGATGTAAACTTTTGAACAGGGTCAATATTGAAGTTTCTGTTGTCATTATGATTTAAAAAGAGTAAACTAATCTTTTTTTCAATAAATGTCTTCACCCAACCACTTACCATGAGTGACAGAAAGGTTTTTGTGTTATCATTCATATTTTCTGAGAAAAGTCCAAATAATCAGAAATTCTGCTGGGGGGTGTAAACTTTTGGGCACAACTATAGCTGATTTAGACCTGATTCAGACCTGATTTAGACCTGATTTAGACCTGATTAAGACCAGAATTTGACCTGATTTAGACCTGATCAAGACCTGTTTTAGACCTGCTTCAGACCCGATTCAGCCCTGATTTAGACCTGATTTAGATTTGATTTAGACCTGATTCAATCGTGATTCAGACCTGATTTAGACCAGATTTATAGCTGATTTAGACCTGATTCAGACCTGATTTAGACCTATTTAAGACCTAAATTAGACCTGATTAAGACCTGATTTAGACCTGATTAAGACCAGATTTAGATCTCATTCAGTCCTGATTTAGACCTGATTAAGACCTGATTCAGTCCTGATTTAGACCTGATTCAGACCTTATTCAGATCTGATTCAGACCTGATTTAGACTTGATTTAGACCTGATTTAGGCCTGATCGACTGATTGGATATTGTTCAGTCACTGAGACCAAACCTGAGGGACTGAGTGACATCAGTCCTGGTTCGTCACATCCTGGTCTCGGTATGATGTGGTCCTTTCTTGTTTCCTATGATTCAGTCTTTCTTTGACTTACACTGCAGAGTCACGATAAATCTGCTCACATCAGAGTCTCTAACGTTCCTGTCTGTGTGTCTGTTTCAAGTCTATGGCCAGAATATTAACAGGGTGTGACTGACTCCTGCTGCTCCTCCTGCTCTCGCGGATCATCCTGCTGAGGGGGAGGGGGCAGCGTGTTCAAATATTCAGAAGGATTTGGTAAAACCTCAACATTTAAAACCTGGCACAGAGAGGAGAGGAGGAGGAGGGGAGGAGGGGGCTGACTGCGTCACCGTGATGTAATGAGAGGGAACACTGATCATCGTACTACAGTGGATTTCATGTTTCTATGACCTCAGAGTGGGTTAAGCTCTGAATTCAGCTGGCCCCTTTCTCAGGCTCATACTCAGCAGCCAGCAGGCATGGACATACGACCTGCTGAAGACCAAACTGAGCCTCAGGACGAGGGGGAGAGGGGATCTGGGAGAAGAGAAAATATCCAGTGAGTAGCAGTTCTCTGGGCCAAAATGCCTTGTTGATGCCAAATGTCAGAGGTCAGAGCTGTTGGAGATGACTGTAAGGCAACAGGAACTCATGCAACTCCTCAGTTCTGCAATAGGCCCTTTCTGAACACAGAAAGGACACATTGAGTGGCAGGAGGGCTGGGTCAACTTACCCACTGGCTCAATTTACCCCACTCTCCCCTACTCTGACATTCACTCAGTGTACAATCCTACCTGCCCACTCTGCACCTGTGCTGGGCTCATGGCTGCTGCTTGGTGCTGCTGCATCTCTTCTGAGGGGCTACAAGACAAAGTTTCCCCAGTTATGTGACGTCATCACACGGTGCAAGTGTCATTTTATTCAACACCTTCCCTTACCAGTTTCATCGTCATCCTCTTTCGTTTCAGACCGCGAGCTCATTTTGTTAAAAAAGTCGCTATTTTGCACATTTTGCTGCATCATTTTCAAGCGCTTTCCTCTTTTTAATTCTTCTCTTTTCCGCGCCAACCTTGCACTTTTTGACCATCTTGTCGGCAGTCCAGCATCGCGGCTACTATCTGGCTCATCTCACAGACTCCGACTGGCGGAGCTAATTGTTTTTAGCCTGAACGGACGTGTTGTTACGTCAGGATGCCTCTGAAAAAAAAAACTGCAGAGGGAGACGGCCCACAGGGACAGCGGTAACAGCATGGAGGTAATACTCACTCAGTGCCATGAATGAACACCAAACCAAAAATTATAATAATATTAAAAAATGTATATTAACACTGGCCCTCACGGCCCAAACGTCAGGCCGACCCACCGGAAATTGTCCCGGTCCTCCCGATTAGTCACTCCGGGCATGGCCGACACAAGCCGAATAAACCCGAGGGGCGAAATAAGAATCGCCCTTCAGAGACTATTTTCAACCACGCTGATTGGCCAGATTCACGTTGATAGGCGCTTATCTTGCCCTAGTAACATTCCCTTATTGGCTAGTCGTCACTGTCTCAGGGGCGATATTTTCAGCGCCCCTGAGACACGGAGACAGAGACGAGAAGGCTTACTTTTGTTCTACATTAATGAAAATTAATTACTTTATATCTTAATGGATATATATTTATGTTATATTACATATTTAGATAAGTAATTTTTGGTAATATTCATTTTTTCAAAATAAAGTAAATACATTTAATATCACACTCTCCACTGGGGGGGCGGCGCCCTAGTGCCCTCTATTGGCCAGCCGCCACTGATACTATGTATACAGCTGATCTAGAGCGACACACCCCAGTCAGAAGTGCAAATAAATTGATTATTACAGGAGCTAAATAACTGTTCACACTGGGGGCATCCATCTTCGATTGACACCTCGGGGTGGCGAGGTTTCACCGAGTTCCCAGTAGGAAATTCAGACTTCGGGGGACGTTCCAGTTTTAGTTTCCCACTCGGAGCTCAAAATTCCTACTTCTGACTACAACTTGAACGCACCAGAGACGTGAAGCCAAATGTGTTTGTTTGTTGTGGTAAATGCAGCATGGATCTTTGTCAGAACTCTGCATTGCTTTACAAGTTCTTTTTCAACAACTTACAGGATGCAACGCCACGAGGTAATGTATCTGTTTCTAGTTATGTAGCAGTAGTTTTTGATGTGTGACGACAAGAAAAGCGGGGAAAAGTTATTATCGTAGTTGTAGACGGCTATATATCGCTACTTACAGCCCAGCGCTCTCAGACGTGTAATATAAATAACAAAATAATATAAATTTGCTCTAGTTTTAATTGTCTTGTTCCTGAAGTTGAGTATCCAGGCCAGTCCAGCCCTGTACGACCCGACCAGGAGGCTAAAGAATAGCATTTATAGATAACCTATTTAGATGCTATAAAACTCATCGATAAGTGTGTATTTCGATCAGGCATACATCTAAAAGTGAGACTTTTTTGTAATTACTTAAAAGCTCCTCACAGTCTCTTTAAAGTGTAATTTGAGTTGCCTGGTTGAGCTTAGAATTTTCTGGACAAGTTGCCCTGACTTTGGTTTTATTTAGTCACCAATAAAAATGTGGATTTACAAATCTTAACTTCTTAGTGCAATCATTTCATTAGTCATGCACTACAATTTTATAATATCCTAGAATTCAAATTCTTTATTTGAGTATTTTAAGCAGATATGAGATTAAAATGTGATTAATTAGATCAATTAATTATAAATCCGGTAATAATTAGATTGATTTTTTTAATCGTCTGACAGCACTTCTACATATATATATACATATATATATATATATGTATATATATATATATATATATACATATATATATATATATATATATATATATATATATATATATATATATACATATATAGATATAGATATATACACACACACACACACACATATATATATATATATATATATATATACAAATGTACTAACATTCATACACACACACATACATAGAGAGAGAGCGAGAGAGAGAGAGAGAACTATATACACAAATTGTGTGTGCTAGACAGGCAAACAAATCCACACCAACACATCACAGAAAGCTCACAGAAAGCTGCATGACTAAGAAGCAGCAACAGGAACTGATCCGAGTCTCATCACTTCTGGTCATAAAGGTCGTTTCATCTCTAATATTCAGTTAATCTAAGATCTACTGATGCATCACGTGAGGAGTCTGGACCCTCCTGCTAATGAAACTGTTTCTCTGAGAGCGTCTAGACCCATGAGAGTTCACGGTTATTACACTGAGAGAACTGCTGAATAATCAGTCTGTTATCAAACTGTCAAATATGAGCACAACCACGCTCAAAAGTAAATCTTCAGGACCATGTCCCTCTGTCAGATCGTTCTACAGTTAACCTGAAGGACCATGTCCCTCTGTCAGATCGTTCTACAGTTAACCTGAAGGACCATGTCCCTCTGTCAGATCATTCTACAGTTAACCTGAGGGTCCATGTCCCTCTGTCAGATCATTCTACAGTTAACCTGAAGGTCCATGTCCCTCTGTCAGATCATTCTACAGTTAACCTGAAGGACCATGTCCCTCTGTCAGATCGTTCTACAGTTAACCTGAAGGACCATGTCCCTCTGTCAGACCGTTCTACAGTTAACCTGAACGACCATGTCCCTCTGTCAGACCGTTCTACAGTTAACCTGAAGGACTGTGTCCCTCTGTCAGATCGTTCTACTGTTAACCTGAAGGACCATGTCCCTCTGTCAGATCGTTCTACAGTTAACCTGAAGGACCATGTCCCTCTGTCAGATCGTTCTACAGTTAACCTGAAGGACCATGCCCCTCTGCCAGATCTACAGTTAACCTGAAGGACCATGTCCCTCTGTCAGATCATTCTACAGTTAACCTGAAGGACCATGTCCCTCTGTCAGATCATTCTACAGTTAACCTGAAGGACCATGTCCCTCTGTCAGATCATTCTACAGTTAACCTAAAGGATCATGTCCCTCTGCCAGATCTTCTACAGTTAACCTGAACGACCATGTCCCTCTGTCAGATCTTCTATAGTTAACCTGAAGGACCATGTCCCTCTGTCAGATCATTCTACAGTTAACCTGAAGGTCCATGTCCCACTGTCAGATCATTCTACAGTTAACCTGAAGGACCATGTCCCTCTGTCAGATCGTTCTACAGTTAACCTGAAGGACCATGTCCCTCTGCCAGATCTTCTACAGTTAACCTGAAGGACCATGTTCCTCTGTCAGATCGTTCTACAGTTAACCTGAAGGACCATGTCCCTCTGTCAGATCATTCTAAACCAGGGTTGGTCAACTGGGGGCCTGGGGGCTTCATGCAGCCCACACTGTGACCTGTTGGTCTGACTAAATCTTAAAAATTACGTGTTCCCATGAAGTCTGTCTTCAGCTCTGTAGATTTTTTCACTGATTGTACTAATACATGCTGATAAAGTAACTTGTTATGAAAACTTTAACCTTCAAGATGTGACCTTTTGACCCTCTGCAGTTTGGATGACATCACAGTCTCCTCTGGGACACCTTAGTCTATGATCTACAGAGTTTAATAGATGTCCTGGTCTGTGTGTTTTTCTGCAGGTTTGTTAAATTTGATCTGGACTCCTCAGACTTCAGCGTCTCTGTGGAACCAAACAAACATCAGCAAGTGGCTCTGAGATGTGAAGTCATCAGCAGAGGCTCTTACAGATGATCGTCAGCTTCTTCAGTGAGCACTGCAGTTAAAGTCTGATCCAGGTGTTACATAAGAGGTCTTTAAGTTAAAGTGAGGATTTACAGATACAGACGGGACGTCCAAACCACAGATTTGGTCCAAGGAGAGAAAACAGCTGGACTGCACTCTCTGATACACTCATTGTTAGATTATTAAAGTCAATAAACAAATCTGATATTAAAAACAGCCGACATCACAGCTTCTCATCAGGCTTTGGGGCATGACTGCCCCAGGAAAGACTGATGCAGCAGGCACGCTGAAGGTGATGTAAAAAAGGAGATTAATGGACTGGTCTCCACATCCAGACACCAAACAAGATCAAACTGCAGTGTCCTAGCGTCTGTGCACTGATCTTAGTGAAACACTTTGTGGATCAGGCTCCTGAGATGGAGAAGAGATGGAGCTGCTCTGCTGCTCTTTTCCAAGGAACTTAAATCATCAGGGTGTCATCCATCAAAAACAGGAAATCAATCTTTTTTTTGCAATTTACATTAGTTAGAAATGTGCCATCAGGCACATTAGCCTTTGACTCATTCTTATGAGGACATGATGCTGTCACACGGCACATGGCCACTAAAACAGACCACAGGCCATAGTTTGGACATCATGGTTTAAGGCTCCCTTCATATCGTAAACAGACTGATAATAGATCCAGCATAGTGGGGACAGGTGATATCCACGTCTGGATCATCCCTGCTCACTCTGTTGCAGAGACCTTATCAGAGTCTAAAACCATCTCCGTCCACAGATCTTCTGATGTGACAGAACTTCACACTGTGCTGTTACATCATGTGTAAAAACACGACTGCTGCCCGGATAGAGTTTGAGTGTAGAGGACTTCATCACAGCTCTCAGTTTAGGTTTCCAACTATAACACTCTTCACACCCACACTCAGCCTCTCATGGCCACTACCAGGCTCTCAAAGATCACCTGGTGGGAGAAGCACACAGCAGAGGACACTCCATCATCTCCATCATCTCCAACACACACCAACATCTCCATCATCTCCAGCACACACCAACATCTCCATCATCTCCAGCACACACCAACATCTCCAACACACACCAACATCTCCATCATCTCCAGCACACACAAACATCTCCATCATCTCCAGCACACACCAACATCTCCAGCACACACCAACATCTCCATCATCTCCAGCACACACCAACATCTCCAGCACACACCAACATCTCCATTATCTCCAGCACACACAAACATCTCCATCATCTCCAGCACACACCAACATCTCCATCATCTCCAACACACACCAACATCTCCAGCACACACCAACATCTCCATTATCTCCAGCACACACAAACATCTCCATCATCTCCAGCACACACCAACATCTCCATCATGTCCAAAACACACCAACATCTCCATTATTTCCAATGCACACCAACATCTCCATCATCTCCAGCACACACCAACATCTCAATCATCTCAAACACACAAAAATATCTCCACCACCTCCAACACACACCAACATCTCCATCATCTCCAACACACACAAACATCTCTATCATGTCCAACACACACCACCATCTCCATCACACACCAACATCTCCATCATCTCCATCACACACCAACATCTCCAGCACACACCAACATCTCCATTATCTCCATCACACACCAACATCTCCATCATCTCCATCACACACCAACATCTCCAGCACACACCAACATCTCCATTATCTCCAGCACACACCAACATCTCCATCATCTCCAGCACACAACATCTCAATCATCTCAAACACACAAAAATATCTCCACCACCTCCAAC
Organism: Scarus forsteni; assembly: GCA_036419115.1. NCBI lineage: Eukaryota > Metazoa > Chordata > Actinopteri > Labriformes > Labridae > Scarus > Scarus forsteni. The sequence goes on from JAZDUH010000386.1 coordinate 13,222,587, forward strand.
ACACACCAACATCTCCATCATCTCAAACACACACAAACATTTCCATCATGTCCATCACACACCATCATCTCCAACACACACCAACGTCTCCATAATCTCCAACACACACAAACATCTCTATCATGTCCATCACACACCAACATCTCCATCATCTCCAACACACACAAACATTTCCATCATGTCCATCACACACCATCATCTCCAACACACACCAACATCTCCATCATCTCCAACACACACAAACATCTCCATCATGTCCATCACACACCATCATCTCCAACACACACCAACATTTCCATCATCTCCAGCACACACCAACACCTCCAGCACACACCAACATCTCCATCATGTCCAAAACACACCAACATCTCCATCATGTCCAAAACACACCAACATCTCCAACACACACCAACATCTCCATCATCTCCAACACACACAAACATCTCAATCATCTCCATCACACACCAACATCTCCAGCACACACCAACATCTCCATTATCTCCAGCACACACCATAAACATCTCCATCATGTCCATCACACACCATCATCTCCAACTAATGTAACACATGGAACATTCCATCATGTCCATCACCATCATTGTAACACACAAATTATCACGGTTATCATTATTATCACACCAACATCTCCATCATCTCCAACACACACAAACATTTCCATCATGTCCATCACACACCATCATCTCCAACACACACCAACATCTCCATCATCTCCAACACACACAAACATCTCCATCATGTCCATCACACACCATCATCTCCAACACACACCAACATTTCCATCATCTCCAGCACACACCAACACCTCCAGCACACACCAACATCTCCATCATGTCCAAAACACACCAACATCTCCATCATGTCCAAAACACACCAACATCTCCAACACACACCAACATCTCCATCATCTCCAACACACACAAACATCTCAATCATCTCAAACACACAAAAATATCTCCACCACCTCCAACACACACCAACATCTCCATCATCTCCAACACACATAAACATCTCCATCATGTCCATCACACACCATCATCTCCAACTAGGGATGTAACGATATGGAAATTTTGTATCACGGTTATTGTAACCAAAATTATCACGGTTATCATTATTATCGCGGTATTGTTGCAGTGTGCTCAAAATGTTCTAACAGTACTTTTACACAGAATTGAAATCATTTAACCCCTTTATTGTTATATTCATAACAGTTCTTTTGTCTTTTTTGTCAATACATGTGTCAGACTCAGAGGCCAAACTATGCAAACTGAGCATGTGCGACTCGCGTGAGGCTCCTTAATCGCGGGCAGATACATAGTTCCGTCTTTTCCAGGCAAAGAGTAGCATCACCGTGTGTTATTGAGGCAGTGTGGTGATCATTTAACATCTCTATCATGTCCAACACACACCAACGTCTCCATCATCTCCAACACACACAAACATCTCCATCATGTCCAACACACACCAACATCTCCATCATCTCCAACACACACAAACATCTCCATCATGTCCATCACACACCATCATCTCCAACACACACCAACATCTCCATCATCTCCAGCACACACCAACATCTCCATCATCTCCAGCACACACCAACACCTCCAGCACACACCAACATCTCCATCATCTCCAGCACACACCAACATCTCCATCATGTCCAAAACACACCAACATCTCCATCATGTCCAAAACACACCAACATCTCCATCACACACCAACATCTCCATCATCTCCAACACACACAAACATCTCCATCATGTCCATCACACACCATCATCTCAACACACACCATCTCCATCATCTCCATCACACACCAACATCTCCATCATCTCCAACAGACACCATCGTCTCCAACAGACACCATCATCTCCATTATCTATAAAGATTATTTTTTGTTTGTTACATTCAGCAGCACCTTATTTTATTGAATACTTTATAGACAAGACTGCTACTACTTTGCCTGCTTTGTTTCAAGAAAAAAAGTTTAAACAACATGCAAACAAGTCTATTGTAACGTCCGTCAGACGTAAGAATAAAGGTGACTCCAGCTTGTGAATATACCTGCTTTTATTAAACAGTCACTGTGGGCCGTGACTACACCAGTTCACGAACAAAACAATGAGTAGTAATCTCTAGACCTCCTGCTAACGGCTCTCTCCCTCCTCGCTTTAACCCACACACTATCTCTCCCCTTCTGAGCTCTGACCCACTCGCCCCGCCTTCCTGGTCCCTTCACTGACCATCAGTTTTCAGGAAACATGAACATCCACATTGAACACATAAACAGTAGAACTGCTACACTATTAATGTCCTTACAGTTTAGCACAATGAGTCAAGAAAGAAAAAAGCTGTAATCAAATATTATCGAAGGAAAAATACTTTTTATTGCCTTTATTGTTGTTTAGAAAATACCTAAAACAACTTTCAGCTAAATTGTAAATGAAATTGCAAAAATGCGTCATTATCCAATCAATCGATTAATCGTTTAAATAATCGCCTGATTAATCGATAATGAAAATAATCGTTAGTTGCAGCCCTAAGTAAGAGTCAGCATCGTCCAATCAGCTCTCTGAACGAGGCTCCAGTAGTGACGGTCTGCTCCCCCATGGTTAATCTGTTTACACCATGAATATTTACATATTTACAAACAAACAACAGCGATTAAAGCTGGTGTCTACGATTTCAAACCGCAGCCTGCCCCTCCTTCCCTCACCTCTCCCCTCCGTGTTCCAAGATCCCGCCCCCAGCTCGTGTCGCCTCATATAAGCCCCCTCCGGCAGAGCTACGAGCGACTAGCACAATATATCAGCAGCAAACTCAATCAAAAACAGCTCAGCTCAACTGAAAGTATCAATCACGACCGACATCTCCCTTATAACACACAGCAGTAGCCATTTCAACTGGACCAGCGGCAATGCGGGTTTGGCGCCGCCAGAGCGGAGCTGAGTGTGGGGGAGGATTAATCTTTCTCAGCCTGTCCTCCCCAGCTCAGCTTACAGTGCTAACGATTAGCGGCTAACAGGCTAACCCGCTCCCCTACAAGTTATTAGCCCGTGCAGGCACAAACTAACCAGAGTAATTCAGCAGACATCTCCCACTGTAGTAAACAAAGCCATTACCTGATCAACCAGGGGCGAAACGGCCGATGCTGAAGGTCTGACGGCCGGCTGAGGCTATTCGTTAGTCATTAGCCCGCTAACAGGCCTCAACCCGCAGGCAGAGCTCCGTTGGGCCCGCGGGAGAGGGAGGCGGATTCCCGGGTTCGGCGCTAGGCTTTTCCGGCTCCATGATAGTTCAGTAGCTAACGCTGCTAGCTGCTCACCGGAGGTAGAGGGGAGGAGGCGGGACCATGGGCAAGATGCTGCGTACTGCGTAGTGAGGGAGACGAGGATTGGATGGACTCATGGACTAACTCATGGACCAATTAATAGTTGAAGGTTCTTAGGCTTGATTGGTCAGCTAGTATGCAGCTTTTCAGCGGATATACTGAATGGATTTATTTCGTTCTTTTTGGTCTTTATACTGTGTAGATAGGACCATAGGACCATAACAGCCTTATAAACGGTGTTATTAATATGTACAAAGCTTCCATATCGTAGACCACAGCTTTAACATGCTGTTTGTGTGTGCTCTGCTGTGTTCACATGTTAGTATGTGTGTATGTGCATGTCCGTGTGTGTGTGTGTTGGCTCAGTGTCGAGGTGCTCACAGCTCCACAGCAGACAGCAGAGAGCTGCAGACATCAGCACTCTGAGTGTTATTTTCAGCAGATAGTAAACGGCCAGAGAGAGAGAGAACCTCCGAACACCTCTATCATCTACAGCAGCTCTGCAGACACCTACAACCATCTACAGGGCTGAACACCTCCATCATCTACAGCAGCTCTGCAGACACCTACAACCATCTACAGGGCTGAACACCTCCATCATCTACAGCAGCTCTGCAGACACCTACAACCATCTACAGGGCTGAACACCTCCATCATCTACAGCAGCTCTGCAGACACCTACAACCATCTACAGGGCTGAATACCTCCATCATCTACAGCAGCTCTGCAGACACCTACAACCATCTACAGGGCTGAACACCTCCATTATCTACAGCAGCTCTGCATACACCTACAACCATCTACAGGGCTGAATACCTCCATCATCTACAGCAGCTCTGCAGACACCTACAACCATCTATTGGGCTGAACACCTCCATCATCTACAGCAGCTCTGCTGACACCTACAACCATCTACAGGGCTGAACACCTCCATCATCTACAGCAGCTCTGCAGACACCTACAAAACCCAAAACCAGTGAAGTTGGCACGTTGTGTAAATTGTAAATAAAAGCAGAATACAATGATTTGCAAATCCTTTTCAACCTATATTCAATTGAATTCACAGCGAAGACAAGATACTTAACGTTCAAACTGGTAAACTTTGTTATTTTTTGCAAATATTAGCTCATTTGGAATTTGATGCCTACAACATGTTTCAAAAAAGCTGGCACAAGTGGCAAAAAAGACTGAGAAAGTTGAGGATTGCTCATCAAACACTTATTTGGAACATCCCACAGGTAAACAGGCTAATTGGGAACAGGTGAGTGCCATGATTGGGTATAAAAGCAGCTTCCCTGAAATGCTCAGTCATTCACAAACAAGGATGGGGCGAGGGTCACCACTTTGTGAACAAATGCCTGAGCAAATTGTCCAACAGTTTAAGAACAACATTTCTCAAACAGCTATTGCAAGGAATTTAGGGATTTCATCATCTACGGTCCGTAATATCATCAATAGGTTCAGAGAATCTGGAGAAATTACTGCACGTAAGCAGCAAGGCCCAAAACCAACATTGAATGCCCGTGACCTTCGATCCCTCAGGCGGTACTGCATCAAAAACCGGCATCACTGTGTAAAGGATATCACCACATGAGCTCAGGAACACTTCAGAAAACCACTGTCAGTAACTACAGTTCCTCTACATCTGTAAGTGCAAGTTAAAACTCTACTATGCAAAGCCAAAGCCATTTATCAACAACACCCAGAAACGCCGCCGGCTTCGCTGGGCCCGAGCTCATCTAAGATGGACTGATGCAAAGTGGAAAAGTGTTCTGTGGTCTGACCAGTCCACATTTCAAATTGTTTTTGGAAACTGTGGTCGTCGTGTCCTCCGGACCAAAGAGGAAAAGAACCATCCGGACTGTTATAGGCGCAAAGTTCAAAAGCCAGCATCTGTGATGGTATGGGGGTGTATTAGTGCCCAAGGTATGGGTAACTTACACATCTGTGAAGGCACCATTAATGCTGAAAGGTACATACAGGTTTTGGAGCAACATATGTTGCCATCTAAGCAACGTCTTTTTCATGGACGCCACTGCTTATTTCAGCAAGACAATGCCAAGCCACATTCTGCACGTGTTACAACAGCGTGGCTTCGTAGTAAAAGAGAAGGGGGGGGGGGGGGGGGGGGGGGCAGCCAGCAGGGGCGTTGATTCGAAGGGAGACCAGTGACCATCTACAGCACAGCTTCTTGAAGAAAGAGGTCCTCTGAGTCTCTGATCAAACAGAAAAAGTCAAAATGAAAAGAGTTAATCACAGGGTCTGCGGCTGTCTGCAGTGAGCACATCAAGAGCATGTCGATACTCCCACAATGCATTGGGAAAAGTGGTGAAGAGCCCACAGTGAGTGAGGCCATGCAGGGACCCTTGGGCTGAGGATGGAGATGTTTTTTATGTCATCACTTACCTACACGAGTACAGGAAAGTAGAGCCTGTTTGCAGAGGGGGAGGGGCTTCATAAAGTGGGCGGAGCCTCCTGCTGCAGCAGTTATGTGGGACACTTTCCTTCACACTCTTCATAAAGATGCTTTAGTGTCTTTGTGAGGACTCTGCCCCTCAGGGAGAGCAGAACCTGTCTGTGTGTTCTGGTTCTGTTCACTCAGCATGATGAATGAGCCTCTGCATGCCGCATTATTCACACTGAGCATGCTCAGTTCTCCTCCCAGGAGCAGCTGTATGCTGCTGAGCAGGTCAGAACAAACTATATCCTAGTTTGGATTTTAAAAAGCAGGACATCCTGCAGCAAGGTTGACTCAGAGTCCACACCGATGGAGTGTTATGAAGAACACCTGCAACTTTATGTTCTGGAAAACCAGGACAAGCGCCAAGGACGGCTCAGAGCTTACACCACAGGAGCACACGTGGATATAATGTCAGATATGAAGATCTAATCTAGACTCTCAGACAGACAGCAGAGCAGCATAAGGACACTTGGTTCTGTAAAACAAAATCAGATCAGGTTTGAGAACTGACCTTCATCAAGACCGGTCCTTCAGAAAGGTCTTTCTTATAGTACAGGTTCACCAAGACAGACACTGACAGACACTGTGATCTTTATGAAGACTGGTCCTTCAGAGACATCAATCTTATGTTACAGTATCACGTAGACTAAAACTGTGACCTTCATAAAGACTGGTCCACCTGCAGCAGAGATGGTTTGACCTGTTATTCAGGATCACACCTTCACTTCAGGTGGATAGAAACAGGTCCATCTACTTTGAGTACCTGATGTTCAACTTCATGCTGATAGATTCACTTCTCCATGCTGTCTGCTTCAGTAAGATGATGATGGATGGTGGATGGATGGATGGATGAATAGAAGTACTTCACAGATCCTGAAGGAAGCTCTGGTGGTAGTCGCTGTGTTGACACATGGACCAAAGGACAAAGTCTTTAAGGCTGTTAAAAACTGCGGAAACAGAACAAGACGCGTTCATCAGAGAGAGACCGAAGCAAACATCTGAGCCCTCTGTAGACCTCACAGTCACACCACAGTCACTTTATGATGCTGCAGGACGTCAGTCTCACAGACCACAGAAGAGCAGACCTGTCTGTCTGTCTGTTCATCTGTCACTCTGTTTGTCTCTCTATGTCTGTCTGTCTGTCTCTGTTTGTCTGTCTATGTCTGTCTGTCATTGTGTCTCTCAGAATGACTCCAGAAGTGTTGAACAGATCTGAAGACTCTTTCAGTGAGTGTGCTCTCAGATCTCCTCTCGTTATAATCGATGTCTCCTCGTCTATCACTCAGACGGGTTCTTCAGCCTCAGTTCACTCAGGGTCTTATTGTGCACCTGCAGCCTGACCCTCCCACCTGTGCGTGAGGCCCCATTTTGTACAGGAGGACATCCTCTGCTGTCCTATGCGGCTATGATCCACTCTGTGGACTACAGGCCTGATATTTTCCATTATAAGTGTGGCTGTTACCACTGTTGTCCGTCAGTTATGTCATTTTGCAGCAGCCATGTGCACGTGACTCAGATAAACGCACATCGCAGGGACAGTGAGGATCATCAGTCACTTTGCATGATTTTATAAATCAAAATCTGTCTTGATAGCTCATGTGCTCTGTTAAAGTGAACACAAGGACTTAAAAAATGCTGAGTCAGTCTTTTGAAGATTTTAAACTCCACCTTCTTCATCAGTCCATCTGAGCTTCTGTTTCACTCATTGTTTCCTAAATGATAAATTCATCCTGTGGTTTCCTTCATCAATTGTTCTCCACGATATATAAACAATCTGTGAAGGATCAAACCCCAAATACAATCTACTAGTGTAAATCAGGTAAAGATATAGTAAAAATGTCTTCAGTGTATGGAGGCCCTGAGAGGACAAACATCCATCAGAGTGTGTCTGAGTTTAACCTCGAGAACAGAGCCATTCAATTAGAAATTCAGTCGGGCCAGATTTTCTGACTTAGGACATGAGCTGGCCGGACATTATTAGCAGACAGTGAGCAAAGTTAACCACTTAAAACAAACACAAATAGAAACACGCACACTTCCACATCCAAAAGGGCAAATCTCAACACAGATCAGTACTAAACTAAACTTCTGCTGAAATATTGTTCATCTAAATTTTATGCTTCAAACAGATAACTTCAACACGTTTTGACAGGTAAATACAAACACGTGTTAAGGTGCATATGAATATAAAAAAGTGCAGATTAAAAACACCATCTTTTGGTCACTTTTGAAAGTGCATTAAAACTAACTTGCTTAACAGCAACTTTTCAGAACGTGTTGCATTCAATGTCTAGAACAATATTGGAATTTTTGCCAGAGTTTGTAAAAGTTTTTTCTGTTTTTTTCACTGGACCTGAAGTCCCAATCACGTTGATTTCGGGCCACGTTGCTTTCAGGCCGCATGTAGCCCTCAGGCCGCTAATTGAATAGGGCTGCTCTAGAATAAATCAGACTACACCACTGAAAGGTGGGCAGGTATGTTGTTGAAATAAAAAAGAAAAACTTTGTGACCTAAACAGCTCAGCTGTTAGCCTGCAGTCATGAGACAGAGGAGAGGTGAATTCTGTCTGGATGTGGACTGGAGATCATTTTTTAAAGTCTAATTAACTGCTTAAACATTCATCTCTGATAAAAAAGGAGTGGTTAATAATTGACCAGTTGGTGATCGTATGTTGGGCCTACATTTTGTAGGAGGGGGACTCAAAATAAAATTCTGCTTAGGGCCCCAATTCAGCGAGGGGCGGCCCTGTGTTCCTGTGTGTAGATGTGGTCCACACTGAACATCTATAGTGTCTCACAGTGGTGTGTGTGTGTGTTTGTGTGTGTTAGTCTGCTCTCATTGATTTCTAAATATGTCAGTGTTACACAACAGCAGCAGCAGCATGATCCTCCTCCATATGACCCCCCTGAATCACCTCCAGATCTTCACCAGGAACCATCATGAGAGGATCCACTCCAGAACACCGAGTTAGATCACTGAGCTGGAGTTAAATATAAAACTATTACTCTGAGTTACAGTTATATTTATATTACTACACTGAGTCAGGGAAATATTATTACACTGAGCTAGAGATAAAAATAATACTGTTACACTGAGTTACAGTTACATCTGAATCAGAGTCAACAATGGTTAAAGTATCTGAACAAAAGGAGGAGGATTGTCATCTTTGTCTATCTGTTAGAACTCAGACGTCAAACTTTAAGTTCTCAGCAGGAAACTGTATCAAACACATGACCATCTGAGGCAGAATATGAAGCCCTCATGCAGGTATCAAGGTCCTGAGTAGGGATGTAACGGTTACCGGTAAAATGGTAAACTGGGGTAAATTTTCCCACAGTAATCAGTATCCTATTAAAATTACAGCTATACTGTGTTTGATCACCACACTGCGTCGATAACTCAGAGTGATGCTGCTCTTTGCCTTGAAAAGCCTGATCTATGTCTCTGTCCTCGATTAAGCAGCCTAACAGGAGGAGCACATGGGCAGCTTGCATTGTTTGGCCTCTGAGTCTGAGAGTGAAAGAGACACTACAGTGGAGACTTTTCCTCTCAAACAGACTCTGAAGTCTGGTTGAATTTTGGACTTACCAAACTGATAGAACTGATAGAAGACAGTCACCCTGTCTAAACATGGAGCTGTGGCGATAGAAAAAGACATGCGTGATTAAAACTGCTGTAACTCCTCGAGTAAATGAACTGACTGAGCCGTAGAGGCAGAGAGAGAGAGAGAGAGGATTCAGTGAGCCATGCCTGATTGAATAACAGGTGGTTATCAGTATTTTCTATCTAAATAATGTATAAATCTTGTAATTAATAGCATCAGTATCATTCTGGAGTGAGTTCTTGCTGTTCTTTTGCTGCGTATTCGCCGTATTTTGAAATAGATCGTCTTTTTCCCGTCAAAGTTCGTGTTTTATGGATTTCTTCAATCGTAATCGGTGATGGTCACTGTAGCATTTTTCTTACCTTTTCTTACCGAGGTCTCCTCGGTTTGAGCGTCTGAATGAACAGGGACGGTCCTGGGGTCAAAGGGCAGGGTCACACTGCCTGTGTCGCCACTGAGTGGAGGGACTGGCCCTGAGGTGAGCCAATAACGCTGTGAGTTTGAGGCCATAATGCAATAATGGTAGGATGTCACAGTGGCATTGTAGATATGCTTCAGTCAATCAATCAATCTTTATTTGTATAGCACCAATTCATAAAAGTGTTATCTCAAGACACTTTACAATAGAGCATAAAACTCTTCATTATATGGATACACATATATGCATAGATACATATATACATATAAAAATACACATATACATATATATACAAATATATCCATCCAACACCAACATGAATCCATGTAGCCAATCATGAATCCCTCCATCATGGCTCAAGAAAAACCTTCTGTTAAGCAGCAGGAAATCTTGAATGTGGATCCCAGTCTCATGATGAACAGCAAATCCACACCATGCTGTGATGGTGTGAGGGTGAAGGAAGGGAGGTAAGAGGAGACAAGTGGACTAAAGTAAGAACTAAAGTTAGTGACAGATCCATGAACCATAGACCTGTCGTCTGATTTATTAGAGGTTAGCCTCTTGAGATGCTACATCTGGTTTTCAGGAGGGTCCTCATGTCTGAATGGTTGTGGCGATCATTTTATAGAAGTATAATCAATGATATTCTTACTGAAAATAAGAATTTATGGTAGTGACGAACTCATGGTGCCCAGACCACAAGGTCATCCCTACCATATTTGTCTCTGTTAAGTAGAAATTTGTTAAAGACCTCTTGAGATGTGACATCCCATTTTCAGAGGGACCTCATGACTATGTGGTGCTGAATATAGATACTATAGATGTATCAACCATGGATAGGGAGATCATACTAATATCTACATTAACAGCTATAATGATACTGGGGATGAAATGTCCCTAATGAAATGGCCAAATATGTGTCATGTTTGTAATTGTAGTTTGTGAGGCTTCGTGGCTCCACAGCAGCAGGAAGTCTACACCAAGGATCCCAGACCACCTTCAAGACCAGAGCCAGAGACGAGTACAGGAGCAGCTGCGGAGAGCAGGACGTCTGCCCACAGAGACACGTCAAACTCTCAGAGGGACGGGCTGAAAGGAGGTGTCTGTGGGTCTGAGGAGCAGCAACAGGATGTTCCTCCTGCTGAGGGCCTCAGCGATCAGACTTTGAAGCACAGAAAGGTTAGCTTCAAAGAGACACTCAGCCGCTGACCTTCAGTAATCCAGCCTGTGTGACGCTCTGTGAGGAACATCAGTCCATGATGGGACTGCACTGTGGGACAGCCTGCTCCTCCATAGACTGAGCTGCTGGTGACCAGACGCTGATGTTCAGCTCTGTGGCTCATGTCTCTACGATCTACAGGTGAGTTAGCTCTACAACAGAAATGATTCTGCTCAGGTAGTCTGTGCTGTTAAAGCTGATGATCAGGCAGTGACGGTGCTCCAGCCAAATGAAAGTGAAACTACATCAGCCTCTGCACCTGAAGGGCTTTCCTCTTGATGGATTTAAATCTTGAATATCCAAAGCTTCAGCAGGAGCTGGTCTGTGGGTGACTATTTCAGCAGTGGATATGTCTCCGTGTGCAGCAGGTCAGTCAGTGGGTGTTTCAGATTCGTTATTATCATCACATAGTCCAAACACTTTCAGCAGAGTTATTCGTTATAATGATGATGAAAAATACTTTATATTTGTGTTTAGTTTTCATTTAAAGTAGGGACAATGGGAGCAGAAATCACACCAGGATGTTCTTATGAAAACAGATTTAGTTTAACCACAAGAATCTCCTCTAAATGCAGAAAAACTGAGCTGAGAGCAGAGTTGGTAAGAGCCTCACATGAACACAGTGATGTGAGTGTGTGGGCCTATTGCCCGGCCCTACACAGAGATCTCCCATGATGCTCTCTGGCAGGGAGACCAAACACTGACCCTGTGAGAGTAAACCAGAGTGCTCTGACCATCATGTTGTCAAACATTAATTATGAATCCACCAAACCTGGGGGGGATCCTTCGAATCCACTTTGTATGTGTTTTTGGTATTGTTTGTTTGCGTTTGTCTGTTAATGTAAGTTTTTCTGTTTTTTGTTCGTGTTTGTCTGTGTGTGTTTTTCTGTTTTTGCTTGTGTTTGTCTGTGTGTGTGTGTGTGTGTGTGTCTGTGTGTGACCCTAGCACAGCTTCAGTGGATGTCTGTTTTCATGAGTCTCCTCCGGTCCAGGCTGATAAACAGGTTTTTTCTTACCCCTGTTCCTGATCCTGTGAGACTCAGACAGACACACTGCACTGCAGGCTGGTCTAGAGCTGTGCTCACAATGGAGTCATGATGGATTTTGATGGATGTAAATGTGTCTAAATGTATATTTTATATATGTATATTTATGTATTGACAATATGTATAAATGAGTAGTTTGTATATGTACATATGTGTATTTTATGTTTATGCATACAGACATGGACAAAATTGTCTTCCATTAAAAAAAGGAAAACCCAAGCTGATCAATGAATTAACTATAAACTGACTACGGTAATAATAAATACAAATTTAATAAAAAAAATTACCAAATAGAAAATAGACATTGCTTTTATTGCTAATTATTTTAAAAAACAAAATAATGAAACAAGTCTGAACAAAAATGATGGTACCCCTACAAAAGATTGAAAATGATGTGACCATAGGGACATGTTAAACTAAGGTGTGCCCTGTAATTAGCATCACAGGTGTCTTCAAACTTGTAATCAGTCAGTCTGCCTATTTAAAGGCTGAAAAATCCTCACTGTGAGACAAAACTGGAGCTTTTTGGCAAGACTTATCAGCTCTATGTTCACAGACACAAAAATGAAGCATACAAAGAAAAGAACACTGCCCCTGCTGTGAAACATGGAGGAGGCTCAGTAATGTTCTGGGGCTGCTTTGCTGCATCTGACACAGGGTGTCTTGAAGATATACCCCGCTTCAGAACTCTGAGGTGCGCTTTGTTTTAAAAAGAAACAGCTGCTGAAAAGCCCCCCCTCATGGTCCTGCAGCAGAGGGCCCTTCACTGCCCCCCGGCCTGCTGAGCTGATGGAGACTCAGAGGGAGGAAGTCATTAATCTTTCATACTCGGAGCATCACTGTCAGCTGATGGAGCAGGAATGCTCCCACCTCACCACCCTCCTCTAATGTAACCCCCCAGTGTAGACCCAAGAGAGGTCTTTCTACTAAATGAGAGACCATCTTAAAGCTGGAGGACCTGGATCTCCATCAGAAAGCATCTGCCTCCGCCTGAGGATCAGTGTGTGTGTTGGTTTACAGAGTTGTGTGTGTGTGTGGATGTGTGTGTGTGTGTGTCCTTACATGGAGCTCTCAGCTGCTGCTGTGGCAGAATGAGACCAAGAAGTTTTATCGTCTCCCAAACAAAGCGTAGCCTCGGTCTTCACCCCCCCCCCCCCCCCAGGTTAAATCAGATCTCTGCAGTAACCTGATTCCTGAGAGCCTCCACACCTCCATCAGCCCTGTGTGAGCGCTCATATGAGGCTGCAGGTCCATCAAGAAGAAACATGATCTCTGTGAGTCTGAGACCTCTGAGCAGGACTGAGGGTCAGCAGACAGGAACTCAGCTGTCTGATTAGCCCAATCACAGCCCGCCTGAGTCCAGTATGATCACACAGAAATGATGCATTTACATATTCAAAGAATATTTAATGAAAACACCTCAGCCCCTCTGCCTGACTCTCCCTGTGTGATATGAACAGACACCATCACCCTCCTCATCATATGGGCCTGTTTGACCAGAGCGTTACTACCATCACATACTCTTTTCCCCAAAAACTGTTCCAGCAAGTCCACAAACTGCTCCTGCCAATGGGAAAGGCTCTAATCAGCATTTCAACACGGGTCCACTGACGGTTTTTATCTGCTGGCCCCTGCTGGTGGGAACATCACACCAGGGTCAAATTTATGGGATGACGCTGGTGTAGCGTGCCTTTGGCATAATATCGTCATCATCTCCTTCGTCTGTAACTTCTGCAACTCTTTGCCATCTCAGCAACAAATTCCATTAGGGATGGGAATCAAAAACCATTTCCAGTTGAGAATCGTTAACAGCTCCATCAAAGAATCGATATCATTAATCTTTTTGCTAATCAATTCCCTTATCAATTCCTTCCACTGACAGGGTTCAGAAGCATCAGAATTGTAGCTTAATTTTCATTGCACCTACTACACAACCTTAAGTGAGTGGAAACACCAGCAACTTGCAGAAGCAGTTATCTATGCTGTGACATGTTTGACATTGTTGCCACTGAAAATCAGACCAACATTTACCCACTCACAAGATCTACAGGAATCGACAAGGGAATCGTTAAAGAATTGGATCAATTAGCAGGATCGTTTACAGCACTGGTATTGATAAAATCTTATCAATTCCCATCCCTAAATTCCATCGACCTTCGTGTCATCAGCACTCATCATGAACGTGATGACATCCGGCTAATGCATAAAAAACAGCCAAAAAAGTGACCTTTCGATTGTTAGCCGGCTAACCCGCTAATGTTAGTGGGAAAGTTTCCATTAGAGTTGGGACGGTCAGACAGTGTCACTGTTCACTGCAGTTTATTCCTTACAGCTCCTCCACACACACACTTGTTTTTCAAAGCTAAAAACAAAACCAGGAACTTTCCAGCACTGCACAGACACCAGGTGATAGATCAGTTTTTAGAAGTTACAGGAAAGTCTCCTTGTGGAACCTTTAAGTGAACCCCGGTCCTGTAGAACCCACCATGTTGGAGAACCAACTGTCTGCACTCTTCTAGAACATCTGACATCAGCAGATCATCACCCACTACTGATCTGCAGCATGAATATCATCTTCATCATCTTCATCTTTACAGCATACTCATCACCACCATGAACATCTTCTTCATCTTTAATATGAACACCAAGGCGACCTCTGTCCTGTTAAAGAAGCTGAGGTTAAAGGTCAAACATGTCTCCAGACCTAAACCCTACTGAGCATCTGTGGGACATCCTGAGAGGGGAAGTGGAGGAGCACGAGGTCTCTGACATCCACCCGCTCTGTGATGAGGTCATGGGGGTGGAGAAGGAGTCATGAGGTATAATGTGAAGCTCTGGTGAGCTCTAAAGCAGAGAGGGTTCAGGCAGAGCTGAAAATAATGGTGACCACTAGTGGTGTGCAATATGACGATATTAAATCGTTAAGGATTATAACGGGGGGATGATCTCATAAAGCAGAAAGATCGTCAGATCATCTGTGTTGGCTCAGAGACTTTGGTGCGCACCCGACTAGCCAATCATAGCACATTACGTACAGTGCATGGTGGGATCTCCTGTTTGGTTATGTAGCGTGAAGCCATGGTGGAAAGAGGAAAGGAGATAAAAGCTTGAAGATGTCTGAACAAAAATCTGTTCTAAAGCAGCTGTATTATTCACTGAGGTTATAGACATTGCAGTTAGATAACATTTGTTCTAAGTTGTTACACTTTAAGAGATAACCAGTTACTTAAGTTTGCATTTATATTTGACCCTTTTCAATAAGCTCTTTGGTGTTTAGTTTTTATGTTACAAAAGTGCACTTTATTGTTGTTCATTACCTTGTATGTTTACATTTATTGCACATTTTATTAAAACTGCACTATTTAAATTAAAACCTGTTCAGAAAGTTTCATTGCCTTAAATAGTCTTTTTTTTCTTTTAGGGTTTTACATGTTTTATATGTTAAACAGAGGGGAAAATGGTCAAACAATCAAATTGGTCTAAAAAAATCAAAGTAAAAAAGAATCATGATAAAGTTGTGATCGTGATTTTATTTTAAAAAAATCGTGATATGATATTTTTGCCATATCGCCCACCCCTACTGACCACACAGAATATTGACACTTTTGGCCCAAGTGGACACTTTCACTTAAGGGTGTACTCACTATTGTTACAGCAGTTTAGATATTAATGTGTGTGTGTTGAGTTATTTAAAGGGGACAGTATATATACACAGTTATACAAGATGCACACTCACTGCTGTTCACTGTGGGATATACATATATGCATATATATGTATGTGGCTGTTTGTTGTGTTACTGTGTGTTGTGTTGATCGGATTGTGTTATTGTGAGTTTTTATATGCTGTGTGTTGTATTTGGTCTAATTTGGCTGCACAGGTGGACCACAACCCTCCCCCCACACACCCACAGGTGAGCAGGACAGGTCGCTGCAGAGGACCTCACACTGCTGTGTCAGGATGAAGGATCCACATCCTGACCCGGGACACCAACCAAACCATGTCTGAGGTGCTGATCATCTCCAGGCTTCACTGATCGTGTGCATGTGTTTCAGTCCACATGGACAGGTGTGTTTCACTCTGCGCTCTGACAGCAGGTGAGTGCAGACTGTTGCTGTTGTTCCACCTGAGGAACTGGACTTTGCTGCAGAGCCTTTAAGTTCTGGCCTGTTCAGAGTAAGAGCCTGAGGATCCACTGCTCATGTCTATGCCATCAAACCTGTCAGAGGGACGACTGCCATGTCCCAGTATTACATCAGACCCAACAGGGCTTTAGAAATATGACATTAGATGTTGTTAATTATATCAAACACATCTGAAGGAGCCGGTCACCAGAAACCCCAGAGTTTGCCAGCACCTGTAAACACCGGGGTGGTTTGGTTCTGCAGGTGGTTCTGTTTAACACTGGGTCCAGTTCAGCTCACTGCTCTGGAGAATCTAAATCAGCTGATAAGCCAGTCATCATCATGGACCAGGAAGTCTTTGTGGTCCATCCTGATCCACAGTCTGTGAGATCTTCAGCAGGTCCAGAGCTGTGCAGCTCTACGCACCAGAGTCTGTTTCTATGCTGACTCAGCAGGTAGACTGTTGGTTACACACTTAGTCAGAATTAATGCTGATCAGTACCACTGCTCTGTGTTATTTGAAGATGTAGTTTGATCCATGAACACAGTAGTAGGTGAACACGTCTATAGATCTGCAGACTCAGTGTTTATGATGACGCCAGTGGCGTAGCTGGAATGTACTCCACATGGGTTTTCATATGTGTCTAAGGGGTCTGCATGTTTGGCATGCCGCATTGCACAAAAGAATAGAGGACAGAAAAAAAAGTAAAATAAAAAAAAATGTAAAATACTGAATACAACCTCTCATTACTGCCACTATTTGAGATGTGTTTTTCTTTTCTTCATTCTTTCAAATTTATCAACAGCCTTGTCCAAGTTAGTCTTCCCAGACATCTCTCTCTCAATGAAAAGTAATGCCAGGCTTGAGAGGCGAGACTCGCTCATTTTTGAGTGAAGATATCAGTTTAAGGCGACTGAAAGTGCGCTCTGCCTTTGCACCTAATGCTGCCTCACTTTCATGCTCTCCCTCAATATATCCTTAATAATAAATGTTATAATAAAGCCTCTGGATTTCATTTTTATTGACAAACAAAAGTAATGATTTATAATGTATGGCTTTTCTGTCTGTGCCCTGAACAATTATCTGGACTACGCATATATGGATTATTTTATGGATGTATTTAGTGGATATTTTCGTCAGAGACAGTTCTGCCCAAACCACAGAATTATCTCTGTTCATACAGAATGGCAAAGCTGTAAACGATCACCTCTGAGGCCTGAAATGTCATGCCCAGGCAGTGGGGGAGTTCAGAAAAATGTAAAATAGCACAGAAGAGCATTATCAGCAAGCACAGTCAAATGGTCCAGAAGAAGCAAATGCAGATTTGAAACTAAATAATAATAATAAAAAATAATAATTACGAGTTAACAAATGTATGGGAAACACTCTTAAGTGCAAGCATATAGCCCGTTACATGTGGACCATTATTGTTTACAACCACTTTTTATCAGTTTAAAAATAGCCGTTAATCTCCATTATATGGATGAAATAGCTGCGTTTGTGTGGTTGAGATGATGTAGCACCATGTCGCTGCAGTAGACAGTGCATGTTTACCTGCATGTCTACCTGCTGAAGGCGTGCTCGGTCCCGCATCGTCACAGGCCTGGGCCACCACCCGGATGTTTTCCACCCCTGTGAGGACCCCACTGTGGCGGAAAAGATCCGGAAGTTTGGCGCATTTGGCTGCATCTTCTCTTAAATGTTTTTTTTTTCGAGCCATACGTTTTTCCGCTCCACTAGCGGCTTTTTCTGGCGGCATCTGTCTTTTCTTCATCTTTTTTCATCTCTCGTTTTCGGTCTGGCTCAATATGCGGCTGGGCCAATCACATTTCAATGGGCCAAACAGCTCAAATCGGCAGGGGTATCCCCCCCTAATATGCAACATAATACAGTGACCCAGTCTGAAGTCACGTTACACTCTGCACTAACCTGCTGCAGCAGAGAAGGCAACTGCTGCGCTCATTCCGCCTCGGATTTAAACAAACAAACAAACAAACAAAAAATCCTCGGAAGTGTGGTGAAGAGGGCCCGTGGGTTTTCATAACCCACCAACCCCACGTTAACTACGCCACTGATAGTCTGATATGTGAAGACATTAAATGTATTAAATGAAATGGCTTCACTACTCCACCTCACCATCTGGGCCTCCAGTTTCCCACACCTCCAAAATGTTCGTACACCAGGATCAAAGTTGAAGTAGCAGTGCGCACATCCTCCCGCCAAGTTCATTTTTATAAACCACAACCTTTGTGTAAAAAGTGACGTACGCCACTTTTAAGCCCGTTTTGTACGTAAGCAGCTTTATAATGAGACCCCATGGTTTACCCCAGTTTAGTGTATGTACACAGTCTGAATAAAAGTCATAGGTCACACGGACTCATTGACCCCATTACCTGGAACAGCCCCCCCCCAATATTATTATATTATTATATTCACTGGAGCAGCCCTACTTCATAAACCAGGACCATCCTGTGCTGAGACCACCATCGCGAGCCCCCCCCCCAGGCTGTGGTCCCATCAGAGGATCAGACCCCAGACCACATCAACATGTTGATCACAGTCTCACATCACTGCAGCTCTGCACCAACCTGCTGCTGCGCTCACAGGACCAGCACAGGACCATCCTGCACACCACAGACCAGACAACCCTGAACCTGCAGAGACCGCCAGAAGGACCTGATCCTGCAGGGACCACCAGAAGGACTTGATCCTGCAGGGACCACCAGAAGGACCTGGTCTCACCGAGCTGGCCCACAGCAGCTCTGCCTCAGCTGCTCTGCCGAAGTGCAGCCGAGGCAGAATCTTCACAGCGAGCAGCACCGCACTGCGCCCGCTATAAAACACGCACGCACGCGCACTGCTGCACGCTCACACACACTGCCACACACCACAACACCCCCAGACTCTCGCGCACCCCCCACCCCACACACACACACACACTCTGCGCCTCGGACGGCGGTCTGTCCGGTGACTGTCCGTCCGTCCTGCCGGCTGCAGCAGGTCTGTCGGGCTGACTGCGGAACACTCCCTCACGCACACACGCGCACGGAGGGGGGGTTTAATGTCCGCAATGCCCCGCACCCCCATCCCTCCCCCCCGGCGGAGGTCTGAACACTCACGGTCCGCAGGAACTGGATCTCGTCCTCTCCCTCTGCTCCGTCAGACATGTCGGCTCCTCTCTCTGAGCTCCGGAGAGTCTGTGCGGAGGACGGAGGCTGTGCGTGAGGGAGTGCGTGTCTGCGCGCGCAGCTCCCACAGAAAGCTCGAGCTCCTCTCTTATTGGCTGCAGCTGACCGTGGGCGGAGCTGCACAGGTGAGAGAGAGAGTGAGAGAGAGAGAGAGAGAGAGAGAGATGGAGATAGGGAGAGATAGGGAGAGTGTGCCTGAGTTGGGGTGGGTGGGGGGATGGTTCGTGTCCCTCTGGGCTCCCGTACAGACTTTAAGAAAATATTTCAGCAGGTCTCCCTCAGCTGCTCTGAATCCACATGAATCACCAAACTCCTGCCTCAGCTCCTGATCAGAAAGACTGAAATGATGTTTAAGAGAAACAGAAAGACTGAAATGATGTTTAAGAGAAACAGAAAGACTGAAATGATGTTTAAGAGAAACAGAAAGACTGAAATGATGTTTAAGAGAAACAGAAAGACAGTTGGATTAAGTCTGAAAACCTCTGAGAGACAGTCTGTGAGACACAGAGGACCAGAGACCAGAGGTCTGAGCCCAGGTCCTGGTTCTGTAGTCTGGGTTCTTCTGGTCCGTCCTCTCTCTGCTCCTCTGTGTGTCCCTTCATTACCCTGATCGTGTCTTTGTCTCACCTTAAACGTCAGAGGACAGCTCCTTGGTTTAGCTCTGAAACTCGTGCACTAGAACAAACGTCCCGTAAATTAGAGAGAATGTGGCGCTCCAATAAAAGGGAGGAGTCACGTATACTTTGGCGGGAGAGTCATAATAACTACATGACAGCCTTAAGACATGCTCGAGCTGCTTACTACTCCTCACTAATGAAGAAAATAAAAACAACCCTGGGTACCTTTTCAGCTCTGTAGCCAGGTTGACACAGTCAGAGCTCTATTGAGCCTCAGCTGGGAGGACTATTTTAATGACAAAATTAAAACTAGCAAAGCACTCAGAGAGCGCAGACCTACGGCAAGCAGCTCAGTTCCACCTATAAACTGATTTGACAGGCACAGTTCCAGCAGTCTGCTGCCTTAACTTATCTTAGAAACCAAGGCTCCAGGAACAGCACCGGGCTTTCTCCAGTGTCTGGGAGTAGAACTGCATGCACAGCTTCCACTGCTGATTGGCTGTTCACTGTGCCCTGACTCTGTGTGTAACCAGATCTTGTAGCCAATCAGATAGTGCTGTGGGTGGGACAAAATACGGCCCAGTGTTTGGTCATGAGACTTCAGTATTGGATCGGACCAGCATCAAAATGTATTGGCTTCTTCTATGGACCAAACCACACCTCTGGTAAAACTTTAAAGTAAATCCATCCTTAGTTTTTGTGTAATCTGACTTACAAACAGAGAGGCCCAGGCAAAACATAATAATCTCCTTAAGGGAGGTACTTACAGACAAAATAGTCAACTCCCTGCCTTCACCTGGAAATGCTGTAACAATAAATGTAGTTAAATCTGACTTAGAATGCTTGTCCTTCTAACCTTCTAACTACAGATCTAAATAAAAACTAACTACCGGCCTATATCCAACCATCTAACTACAGATCGATATCAAACCTAACTACAGACCTATATCCAACCTTCTAACTACAGACCTATATCAAACCTAACTACAGGCCTATATCCAACCATCTAACTACAGACCTATATCCAACCTTCTAACTACAGACCTATATCAAACCTAACTACAGACCTCTATCAAACTTTCTAACTACAGGCTTATATCAGACCTTCTAACTGCAGGCCTTTATCAAACCTATATACATCAAACCTTCCATTTACTTCAATGTTCCTGGAGAAAATAGTGGCCCATCAGCTGAGACTCCCTTTTTTAACAACAGCCTGTCTGAGGACTTTCAGTCAGGATTTAGAGCTCATCGTAGCAGAGCTCAGAGACTGCTCTCAGCTTCGGATGAGGGACTTCTCTCTGTACTTGTTTTGTTAGATTTTAGTGCAACTTTTCACACCACAGATCAGACATCAGAAAATGGGGAACTCTGGTCCGGATCAGGACTGAGTGATGGTTCTGTCTGGACAGTGACCAATCTCTGATAAATTAACAAGAATAGATTTTAATGGAGCTTTTTTCTCTGACAGTCGCGGATACACAGCGGGCGCTGCTACTCCAGCGAACAGTACAACAGCTACTGTGGTCTGATCATAGGACAGCCATGCCATGAGTGCTCCTAAATGTATGTTCTGTATGTTTTCTGAAGCTCATTAGGCTGTTTTATGTAGCACTAAAGAGGGAACCAGACATTCAGCGGAGGTGATTTAACCGCCGCCATTGTGTTTGCAGCACGAGCCACAGCAGCAAACAGGTGGCATAAACTTCCTGTGCAAAAACACGAGACCCTCGTCACCTGCAGACTTTGCCAACGAGCTGTGTCGGAAACACTGATGCGAGCTGAGAGCGTTTGCTCTGTAGTGTCTGCACTCTCCATGGAGCAGATCCTGTTCTCTTTCTGCTTAATAGTTGAGTTGATAATTTGTTTGTATCATTTCATTGTTTCAATGTCTTTAGCACTAGTTTGTTTCCGAAAGCTTCACGTTCTGCAAATTCTAGCATCAAGATGTACCGCTGTTTGTGTGTGAGAAAGAAAGAGAAGAGAGAAAAAGACTGAAGACAGAGAGTTAAAGGAGACATATCATGCTGATGCATGATTTAATACTTACTTATAATATAATAAATTTGAAAACAAGACCTTACACCCCTTTTATTTTCAAAAAATGAGATATTGTATTTTTTCTGATTTCCTAGAAAAGATTTGATGCCTCTGAAAATAGGTCATTGTGAGATGTCTGCGAGATTTCAAACGTCGTGACATCACGAGGTTCCTTTCTTTTTATTGGAGCAATCTGATAAAACACTTCCTCCTCTGTGATGTATGTTGGCCACAAAACCGCCACAGAGGAACACATCCATCCAGCAGGGGTTTATAGTTCCCTAGCTCACTATCACTCATTACCAGCTCTGGCCTGTAGCGGGTCTCAATACGCGGTCGCTGCTTTGAGCCTGCCAGAAAATACAGTAGAAGAAGAAGGACAGGCTGGCTCAACCCCCGATAGAACTGACCAATCAGAGCACAAAGGGCTGTGATGTTGCGAGGTAACTGTAGGTCATCCTGAGGTCCGAGCGTTTCAACGAGACCTGGGTAATGGCCGAAAATGAGGACTTTGAGAATGCAATTGTGGGGCAATGAAGGAACTAAATGACTTGTACTGAGGGCAGAAATGCTTTACAGGCATCCTAGTCTGGCATAGTGAAAAGGAGAAACAAGCATGATATGTCCCCTTTAAGGACAGCATTAGAGAGAGAGAAAGAGCGAAATCTGGAAACTCCGCAAATAAAACATTTGTCTTCTTCTCACTTTGTTACGTTATACTGCAACAACACAGTGGAAAAGTAGTTACAGATGATTGTACTTTTAAGAATTAATTTCTATTATGAAGATGTTAACTGTTTTACTAGAAGTGTAAGTCTTCATATTTCTTAGGCTGTGACCTCTGTAATTTAAGAAAATAAAAGGATATATTCAGTCAGTGCTCTGTTTGCACTTGTTTTTCCTTAAAAGAGTCGCCTTTTATTTAGCCAAATGTTTTCTGAAGATGTAACTTTTTTACTTGATGTGTAGGCCTTCAATTCTTGGCTGGGACTTCTTTAAGAGAAAAAAAATGGTTATTTGGCTCTGTTTGCCCTTTACTTAATTTTAGGTTTTCTGTTCTTAATTTGGAATAAAGGCCTTAAATTGATTTTCCCAGGGCTATTTTTATTTTATGGTAAAATAGCTAGTTATGCACTCAATAAAACATATCCTGCATTAAAAACATTGACAATCAATATTGTTGAAACCATAAAATGTGAACATTTGGGAAGACTGTAAGACATAAACTGGACCTTTATTGGAGGAAATTTTATCAAGTGGACTTCGGTGACTTTTAATTGAATACCTCTGCCATAGATCATAATGTTCTTCAACAGAGATTAAAAGGAATTACTATTGAGAGCATTTTGTGTCATTATTTAATCAAAAAGAATGGGATTGGGGTGCTGGTTTTGTGGAGTGGTTAGCAACCATGCATGTCCCATATTCATACTTCTGCCGGTCCAGCTTCAAATCCCGCCTGTAACCAGTTTGCAGAGTGTCTTCCCCTACTCTCTCACCTCCTTTAACAAGCCTATCCACTGTCTCTCTCCTATCAATAAAGGCACAAAATGACCAAAAATTACATTGAAAAAATGGGATTGAAAGCGAAAACAATGTATGTATGTAAAACAAAATTATGTTACAAATAAAAAAACAAAAAAATACTGAAGAACAAATGAAAAATATGTGATTAAAATTGTGACTTGATAAATCCAGTTTCTTTTTTTTACAAACCTAAATATTATTCTCATGAACCACAGATTTGTTTCCTGAAGTACTGATACATGACTCTCATGGGTGGGACCTCCTCTGAAAACTGTAGGAAGCCTCCTGATCGGTCAGTCTCACTCAGAGAGACAACCTCCACCTTCACAGAGTGAACTGAAGGAGACAAAGACTGATAAGCAGGAATGTTTTCTGTAACTTTTCTGTATTATTGATGATATTAAGGTTATACTTCTGCTGCTTTCGTTCAAACCAGTAGAGACAGCATTATCAGACACTAACACTCATAACTTAGACCTACCAGCTTAGTGTAGGAGACTCAGCAATACCCCGTGAAATATGCTCTCCTCAGATGTTTACCTTGAGAACCTGAAGGTGATTGTTGTTGCTGAGGTTCATGTCACATATACGGACGCGTGCAAAATTGTTGGTACCCTTCTGTTGAAAGCAAATCATGAAAAAGAGAGACTGGAATTTGCCAAAATGCACATTGACAAGCCACAAAGCTTCTGGAAGAATGTCCTTTGGACAGATGAGACAAAACTGGAGCTTTTTGGTAAGTCACATCAGCTCTATGTTCACAGAAGCAAAAATGAAGCATACAAAGAAAAGAACACTGTACCTACTGTGAAACATGGAGGAGGCTCAGTTATGTTCTGGGGCTGCTTTGCTGCATCTGACACAGGGTGTCTTGAATCTGTGCAGGTAAAATGAAATCTCAAGACTATCAAGACATTCTGGAGTGAAATGTGCTGCCCAGTGTCAGAAAGCTTGGTCTCAGTCACAGGTCATGGGTCCTTCACAGGATAATGAGCCAAAACACACAGCTAAAAACACCCAAGAATGGATCAGAACAAAACACTGGACTATTCTGAAGTGGCCCTCTATGATCCCTGATCTAAATCCTGTTGAACATTTGTGGAAGGAGCTGAAACATGCAGTCTGGAGAAGACAGCCTTCAAACCTGAGACAGCTGGAGCAGTTTGCTCATGAGGAGTGGACCAACATACCTGTGGACAGGTGCAGAAGTCTCACTGAGAGCTACAGAAATCACCTGATTACAGAGACTGACTCAAAAGGCTGTGCAACAAAATATTAAGTTAAGGGCACCATCATTTTTGACCAGGCCAGTTTAATTTCT